>CM044103.1:7220332-7341594 GCA_024174645.1 Lemna minuta | reverse complement strand
CGGAGGAGAATCTCACGGCTCCTCTCGCCGCTCTCGACTCTCCAGTTTCAGTCCTTGTGAAGGACTCCTCGGCCCTAATTATGCGCGTAGAACGCCACTGCAGGTTGACTCTGGGCTTTGTTTCGTACATGTTTTTTTGCTGTTCTTTTTCGATTTAGTCGTTCTAAGTGCCTCGTGCATCTAATTTCTTTTTCTATTCCTCGTCGATTCTTCGACCTTTGCCCTGTCGCGGTGATTTGCCTCTTCGTTCAAATTCAATTATTCAATCAATCACGAGTGAGCTCGCATTATTCACCTGAATTTTCGGTTCTTGTTTCTCTCCTCTCGCTTTGATTTGGAAATCCTTATTTGATTATAATATTGGAAAGTTTTCAGCGCGTTGGACGCCCTAGATCTAATGTTGAGCGGCGCGCAGAACCTGCTGGTGCCCCTGAAAGCTCAGACTTCCAGCCGGAGCAAGACCCTGAAAAGAAGCACTCGCCTACTGCTGGGTCGATCAAGAAGACTTCATAAGATTCTTCCTGAACTCCATCGGAGCCTTCTCTCCCATCCCGGCCTTCTCTCTCGACTCGTTAGGTATCATCCAGTCAAACATCTTATCTATCCAGTACCACGAACCAGCGCTCTCTGTCATTCCGCTACTCCGCAAGGCCATAGCCTCTCAGACAGCCGTCGCGATCACCACCCATGACGGCAAGCTCGTCGGCGAGATCTCTCCCTCCACGCTCTCCATCTGCGACGAGACCGTCGCGGCGGCGTTTACTATTCTCTCCGCCGGAGATCTGATCGCTTACGTGAACTCCGTGGGCTCCTCAGGCCCCCCGGAGGAAGCCATTAGAGCCGTGAAGGCAAGGCTTGTCGCTCGAGCCATGTCCGGTATGCTGGATCTGATGGACGATGCATCACTAGATGCTTACTCATCGTCGTCATCAGCATTAGCATCATCATCATCATCATCATCATCCTCATCTTCGTCGTCGGATGAGGAGTCGAATACTTGTCGTGGAATGAAGTACTCCGCGAGAATGGGAAGAAGATCGGAGGATGCCCTTGTATGCCATCCATGGAGCTCGCTCGTGGCCGTCATGGTCCAAGCGCTATCTCATCGATTGAGCTATGTCTGGGTGGTGGAGGAAGACAACACTGTCGCTGGAGTTGTGACCTTCGCTGCCATGCTTGGAATTTTCCGGGATCAGTTTCCGCCGATTGATCCGCTACAGTAAATTGTTTCGGCGGAGGTGAGCTCATATTTATTATTTCTGCATTAAATTATTTGTGGTTCGGCCTCGCGTAAGGCAGAGGCTCCGCTACCGTACGTTTCAAATAATAAAATAACCAAGCATGTCTTTGTCGTGGCAAAGAACCGAGAGCTTGACACGTGCCGCAATCAAACGGACAGCTGGGATGGACGATCCGTATGGGGTCCCCGTGAGATAGATCCGGATCGTGGTCTCGGAGATACCATAAATTAGTGGGTTAATATACTGGCACGTCATGACGTACCGGCTATTATTATTCGCATGTCATGACGTTTTAAAAAATCAGGTCATGTTATGACCTTTTTAAAAAACGTCTTGGCATGTCATAGAATCCGACGTGGAAGATGACTAGGTTGCCACGCAGGATTGGAGAGAGAGCTGCCAGCCACGTCATCGTCCACTTCGGATTCCATCATCGCCAGAACGAGATGAATGTGAGGAGAGAGAATCCGAGGAGAGAGAGGCAGAACGAGAGGACTTCCTCGTATTCACTTTTTTCATTCTGTTCATCGATGATCATTTCGGAGCAGATCGTGTTAAGATTTGTCTACATCTGTTCTCCCGGCGGCTGATGCGAACAAGGCATTTTCCCTCTCCGGCGGCGGCCGGAGAGGGAAAATGTCGGTGGCGAGAGGGAGCAGGAGAGGGAAAAAAAAGAAGAACTAACCTTATTCGCTCTTCTTTCTCTTTCGTCTGGCACGAAGCTTGCGAGGAAAGGATCGACGGGGGTGAAGAGGAAAGGTCGGAAATCGTCGAACAAAAGATAAGGGAAGACAAAATATAATAATATAATATTATTATATAGAATCCGAAGTGGACGATGACGTGGCTGGCAGCTCTCTCTCCAATCCTGCTTGGCAACCTAGTCATCGTCCACATCGGATTCTATGACATGCCAAGACGTTTTTTAAAAAGGTCATAACATGACCTGATTTTTTAAAACGTCATGACATGCGGCTGATAATAGCCGGTACGTCATGACGTGCCAGTATATTAACCCTAAATTAGTCATAAAGACCTGCATTTATGATTACTTTATTGTTTATTAGTTTGAATGATAAATTTTGTTGCAATCAAACGGTAGACACATGGTAACTAATAAATAGGTGAGCCGGATGACACATGAAGTTACACAGTGATTGATTGATATTTAATGGCTTATAAATTAATCACACTTAAATGTATCTCATTCATGTTCATTAAAATTAGATTTATTTGTTGTCATAATAGTCTACAAGTATATGCAATGAATAATTGAATTATGATAAGGTCATAATAAATTTATAACTTTCAAAATAATTAAATGACTAAAAAATAATTTTGTTATCGCTTGATGACGTGGCAGCGGACATGGCGTGGACAAAAGAGTAACGCCATGCGGCCGCGTATGAGAACGCCATGTGTCACACATGTGTGTGAGTTCGTGTGTGTGCGCGCATGTGATTAATGAGAAGCATCCTTTTTAGGATTTTTGTTATCTCATTAATTGCATACTACTTATATACCCGTCGGATTTCAATAATTTATGTCCCGTGTGACTATTTGCTTCTATTTTTATGCTCATGTGACGTGGTGGCGTGCGGAGCATCCAATCGAGCGATTTAAATCCTGATCGTCGATCGTCACTTAAGTGAGGGGGTACACGACACACTCCTATTGGGCGACAATTCATTTTATAACGTTTTAATCTCATCTGTTGATTTGAGGAGTTATAATGGTTGAAATTAAATAATATTAAAACTACCCGATGGACACGTGGATGCATCCAGATCCTCAGATCAAGATCAAACGGTGAGCGTTTCACACGTTTCTTCTTCACGCGCGATGTGGGCGAAATCACATCGGTTCATCTTTGATCCAATGGACGTGATTTTAGCGTAATGATTTAGATATATGTGTTTCATCAGAGCCGTTGATCAAAGATTAAATGTCAATTTGACTATTACGCCTAAATCTCCCTATAAATTGACATGTTCTTCAACGATGTAAAATATTTTTAGATCTTTTGAGCTATCAAGCTGTTTAGACATCTCAATCCTTGAATCTCTTGCTTTCTTCTTCTTCTTCTAGACTCATTTTCGCGTGCAATGAGTGGTTGAAATTGAGATTTCGTCGAAAAAATAGGGAGAATTCGCCTCTTGAACACTGATGCTTGTTTTCGAAATCATGGAATGAAAAGCCTTTGATGTGGCGATCAATTGGATCATTTCGATCACTATCTCGGGTTAGAATACGTGTTTTCCCTCTAATATTTCGTCATGTATCACCAATTTGTAATTTAGGATCGTAATTTAGTTTAATTTCATCGTTAATTTTAGTTTTTCGTTCTTCTAATTTTCAAAAATTTCATCCCACTTTGCTCTTTGATTTTTCCGCGAATACTAATCCAAATTGAGTGATTTTTGATTCCGTGAATTCGTCTGTGAGTTAATTTTTATCACCAATTCATCGTCTGATTTGATCAGATTCTAAAAGATCTCTCGAAAATATCTTATTTCCCTGTCGATTCGACCCTTATTTACTATTATACCCCTCAATTCCAGATATTTTCATCAAATTGATAAATTTGGCTTTATTATTGACACGAATCGGTGTGCAATTAAAGACCGTATCGATTAGTTCCGTCAGCTATCTCCAGTCTTTCATATCTCCGCCCCCGTCATGGTCAGCCCGTGCTCTCTAAACACTCTAGACTCTCGTCACCTCAGATATAAACCCTACTCAGTCTTTCGTTCGTACCTTCAGCTTAAGCCCCTTGAGCCACGTATCTCGTCAGTACAAGCAGTAACCACGCTGAAAACCCTAGTTTCTTTCACTCGTACCTGTGAGACTCTTCGCTCAACCGCAGCCATCAGGCATCTGGCCATCTTCCTATGCTCGGCCCCCGAGTCTACCTGTCGACCGTCCGCGCGATGGATGAAGTATTCCTGGGATGAAAAAAGAAAACCTATATTCGCCTGCATGAGATGGGAGTTAAGAGTTTACCGGAGGCGTACCTGGAATGCTAAAGGTCCGTGGGAGCTGACTGTCGCGTGGAAGACCACGTAGTCGAGATCCGTGAGAGTGCAGACCGTGTCGAAGAGCAGCTTCGGACGGTCTTTGCTGCGAATTCCAACAACAGAATACCCCTTCTCCTTGCAATTCTCGATAGACACCTTCGCATCGATCTCTTCGGTACCCATCTTCCTGTCACTGGGCTGGGCGATGGGAGAGAGAGAGAGAGAGAGAGAGAGAGAGAGAATTTTTCCTGTCATTGGAATTTTCCCCGTTTAATTGGGTTGCCCAGGATTCCTTCGGGGAAACCCGGTTATTTTACTCGCTTTCACCATCCCGACATCTGAAAAAACGACGGGTAAGTAAAAATGAAAAAAAAACTTCCGCACGCCGGCCAAAAAACAATTTTGAAAGCTGAAGGCGGCGTGGCCGCTTTTCAGTCAAGTGATTATCCTTTCTAGGCGATAACGGACGACTGTACGAGTTTGTTTCTTCAAATGATAGGTCTTGGGCTGTCCCAGGTAGTACCAATTGACTATAAAACGATCCGGCCCATGTCGGTCGGTGCTGCTCTCAGGGGCTTTGGACGGTAATAAAACTTCTAGACTCTTTTTCTATTCTCTCTCTCCCTCCCTCTCTCTCTAGCTCAGAGAGTGGTGCATGGCAGTGGGCATTGTGGCGAGCGGGATATCCGATCTCTGCATCGGGAAGCCGCGGATCCATTCGGTGCCGCCGTCGGTGACGATACGCCAGGCGGTGCTACTGCTGAAGAGGTGCGAGCGGAACTATCTGACGGTGTGGAGCGACAGGTGTACTCCTGAAGGTGCCGCTTGCAGATGCCTCTGTAAGGTTTCCATGGCGGACGTCGTTTGCTACCTCTGCGCGGAGGAGAATCTCACGGCTCCTCTCGCCGCTCTCGACTCTCCAGTTTCAGTCCTTGTGAAGGACTCCTCGGCCCTAATTATGCGCGTAGAACGCCACTGCAGGTTGACTCTGGGCTTTGTTTCGTACATGTTTTTGCTGTTCTTTTCGATTTAGTCGTTCTAAGTGCCTCGTGCATCTAATTTCTTTTCTATTCCTCGTCGATTCTTCGACCTTTGCCCTGTCGCGGTGATTTGCCTCTTCGTTCAAATTCAATTATTCAATCAATCACGAGTGAGCTCGCATTATTCACCTGAATTTTCGGTTCTTGTTTCTCTCCTCTCGCTTTGATTTGGAAATCCTTATTTGATTATAATATTGGAAAGTTTTCAGCGCGTTGGACGCCCTAGATCTAATGTTGAGCGGCGCGCAGAACCTGCTGGTGCCCCTGAAAGCTCAGACTTCCAGCCGGAGCAAGACCCTGAAAGAAGCACTCGCCTACTGCTGGGTCGATCAAGAAGACTTCATAAGATTCTTCCTGAACTCCATCGGAGCCTTCTCTCCCATCCCGGCCTTCTCTCTCGACTCGTTAGGTATCATCCAGTCAAACATCTTATCTATCCAGTACCACGAACCAGCGCTCTCTGTCATTCCGCTACTCCGCAAGGCCATAGCCTCTCAGACAGCCGTCGCGATCACCACCCATGACGGCAAGCTCGTCGGCGAGATCTCTCCCTCCACGCTCTCCATCTGCGACGAGACCGTCGCGGCGGCGTTTACTATTCTCTCCGCCGGAGATCTGATCGCTTACGTGAACTCCGTGGGCTCCTCAGGCCCCCGGAGGAAGCCATTAGAGCCGTGAAGGCAAGGCTTGTCGCTCGAGCCATGTCCGGTATGCTGGATCTGATGGACGATGCATCACTAGATGCTTACTCATCGTCGTCATCAGCATTAGCATCATCATCATCATCATCATCATCCTCATCTTCGTCGTCGGATGAGGAGTCGAATACTTGTCGTGGAATGAAGTACTCCGCGAGAATGGGAAGAAGATCGGAGGATGCCCTTGTATGCCATCCATGGAGCTCGCTCGTGGCCGTCATGGTCCAAGCGCTATCTCATCGATTGAGCTATGTCTGGGTGGTGGAGGAAGACAACACTGTCGCTGGAGTTGTGACCTTCGCTGCCATGCTTGGAATTTTCCGGGATCAGTTTCCGCCGATTGATCCGCTACAGTAAATTGTTTCGGCGGAGGTGAGCTCATATTTATTATTTCTGCATTAAATTATTTGTGGTTCGGCCTCGCGTACGTTTCAAATAATAAGCATGTCTTTGTCGTGGCAAAGAACCGAGAGCTTGACACGTGCCGCAATTAAACGGACAGCTGGGATGGACGATCCTTATGGGGTCCCCGACAGACAGGTAGATTATAAGCCAATCATAACGGCAGATAGACAGACAGAATGATAGATACACAGAAATTCAACTGCATTTATGATAAATTTTGTTGCTATCAAAAGGTGAGCTGGATGACTTTTCTAAATAAACGACACTATTATATTGACTCTATGTGAAGTTCAAAGATTGATTCATTCTAGAGAGGGACTGATTGATATTTGATAGCTTATAAGTCAATCACACTTATATGTATATATCTCATTTATGTTCATTGAAATAAAGTCTACATACATATGTAATGAACAATTGAATTATGATGAAATCATAATAAATTGATCACCAGTCTTTAAACGTATGTTCTAAATATTTATATTGATGAGATATTCGAGAGTGACATCTAATTATATGAAAAGAATAACACTATCGAACGTGCACTCCATTTCATAGTGTTCTCAAAACCAAACCAAGAACGGGTACACCGAATGGAAGGGACAAAAATTTCCCAAAACCAAGAGATAGCATGAGAAGGTTGTCCCATAAATAATAATAGGCCTTTCTATACAGTTTATTTGGCCATGAGAAAGTTGTTTCATAAATAACCAAATATATCATTACATGTGGAGTAGCATGTGCTTTTTTCAATTTTAGCAGTTTGCGACGGTGCGCACGACTAAAGATAAAAAGATAAACACATTATTTGTGGTTCGGCCTCACGTAAGGCAGAGGCCTCGTGTACGTTTCAAATAATAAAATAACCAAGCATGTCTTTGTCGTGGCAAAGAAACATGTGCCACAATCAAACGAACAGCTGGGATGGACGATTCGTATGGGGTCCCCCTTAGATAGATCCGAATCGTGGTCTCGGGGATACCAAACAAATGAGTCATAAAGACCTGCAAACGAGGAATTTTTGTTGTGAGAGGAAATTCGACGGCATTTATGTTAAATTTTGTTGCTATCAAAAGGTGAGCTGGATGACTTCTCTAAATAAATGACACTATTATATTACCTCTATGTGAAGTTCAACATGATCATAAAAAATTCAAATCTATTATACCACTTACGCAAAGATTGATTCATTCCACAGAGAGAGTGATTGATATTTAATGGCTTATAAGCCAATCACATTTATATCTATATCATTTATGTTCATTGAAATGAGATTTATTCGTTGTCGTTTTTATATGATGTTTGAAATAAAGTCTATAAGCATATGTAATGAATAATTGAATTATGATGAAATAATAATAAATAATAATAATTGAATTATGATGAAACATATGTTCTAAATATTCATATTAATGAGATATTCAAGAGTGACATCTAATTATTTGAAAAGAATAACACTATGGAACATGCACTCCATTTCATAGTGTTCTCAAAACCAAACCAAGAACGGGTTCACCGAACGTACGGGACCAAAATTTTCCCAAAACCAAGGAATAGCATGAGAAGGTTGTCTCATAAATAATAATGGGCCTTTCTATACAGTTTATTGGGCCAGGAGAAGGTTGTTTCATAAATAACCAAATATATCATTACATGTGGAGTAGTGATAACATGCATTTATAACCTGAATTCTTACCCTAATTAACTCATATTCATGCTTATTTTATGTGAATATGATGCATGTTATCATACTTTTTAGGAATTTTCTCCATTGGCATGTCATTTCACTAAAGTTGATATTTATGCACAAATTAGAGATAATTTCATGCTTAATAGATTATTAATCTTTTGTTTAAAACTAATAGAAGTTAATCTCTATTATTAAATGATTTTTAACTTTAGTAAATGTTTATAAAGATAATTTCAAGATGAATTTATGATTTAAAGTGTTTAATGAAAAATGATTTGAGTAAATTATAAGTCATCTTGATTTCTTCTCTCTAAATATATTTTAAATGACATGATATTAAAAAAAGAAAAAGAAATTGTGATCCAATGGAGAAAAATTTGGATTAAAAAAAGGAGTTGTATTTTGAGAAATATGAATTTCTGAATTTTTTTACACTATTTTTCAGATTTTTTTATTTGATTTTTTTAATTGAATTTTAAGTATTTTTATTAGTGAAAATCGCGAAAAAGGGGGAGAAATTACCTGCGGCTGACGTGGCGACCGGAGCTGACATGGCGACCGGGCCCCGGGCGACGGGCTGGCGTGGCGCGCGGGTCCACCGCGCCGTTACGGCGTGGCGCCCGAGGCCACGTGGCGGGCGCGTGTGGCCCACGCGGGGAGGCGCACGGGGCGCGCCAAATGGCAGGGGAGGCCACGCGCCACGTGGGCGCCGTGTGGGGCGCCACGTGTCGCAGAGCGAGAGAGGCTTATTAGGATAGTTAATAGGGGAAAGTTTTCCCCTATTTATCGCTAATCTTTTTCCTTCTTTTAATCCGTGTGGGGACTATGTTCCCACACGATTTTTTTGTTTTTGCGGGAGACGTGGCAGCGCGATGAGCGTTGGATGCAGGCGGAACGGCCGAGATCGCGTGGACCCACGTCCACGCGATCTTCATCAAAACACGTGCGAAAAAGAGAAAGTAAGTGAAGAGGATCGGACGACTTACCTCGCGCCACGTGGCATCCTGAGAAGCTCCCGATCGGCATCAACGAAGGCTTTGGAAGGATCGGACGGCTGATCTTCGTCGAGAGCGATCGCGATCGGACGGGCTGGCGGGAGACTCGCATCAAATCATCGGACGGCTGATTTACATCGCGATCGCGGCGCACGGGGATCAGATAATCGCGATCGTCCATCCAGCGAAATCAGAATCGGACGGCGGTTGAACGTCGTGGAAGAACTCCACGATCGCGGCGCGATCGAACCGCGATCGAGGAGAAAATGGCGAGGGGTCGGAGCGGAATCGTCCTCCACCGATCGACAAGTGATCGGCGAAGACTTAGGACCACGATCGAAGCCCGATCGTGACCCGATCGTGGCTCGATCGTGGTCCACTCGTGGCGCTAAAATCGTGGAAAAAAAGGAGCCAAATTCACCACTGAATTTGGTCAAAAGCGCCGCGAGTGAAGCCATGACTCATGCTTAAGGAAGAGCCCCCACGACGCTTGAAAATCGGCCCCACGACCGCCTCTACAGCCCATGATTCCGGGCTAATTTCTCCTTTAAAAACTCATGTACTCCTTCTCTTGTTCTTCAACTTTTGATCGACTCGTGAAGAAATTAAGCGAGTTTCGAGGAAGATCTCTAGTTCATCGTGTTCCCCCCGCGTTTAGACTCGATTGCGAAGCAATTGGAGCGGGGATTGATCACGAATTTCTCCTTGATTTCATCGAATTTTCCCTTGAATTCCGAACGTCCACGAGGAAGAATCCGAGCAAATTCGCTTCAATCCACGAGTGGAGCCCCATCCTTGCGGCAATCGGGTTAGTAGTGAGATTCGATCGATTATCAGGAGGTAATTTGAGTTTTTTTATTAGATTTAGAAGTTTAATTTTGCAAATTAGTTCATAGTGTTCTTCATTTTCCCCAAATTTCGATCCGAAAAGTCGCTGATTTTGAAAATAGGATATCTCTTTGATTATAATTCCAAATCACTTGATTTTGGTTTCATTGGATTCCTCTTTTCATCAGCTTTCCGTGGATAGCAATTTCATCAAATTCTGAGTTCATTTGACCCTTCAATTTAACGTTTGACCACGGACTGTTCATCTTTCATCAGAAGTCAAACGTTGAATTTCGGGGTCAATTACTTTTTACTTGTTGGATTCCTCTGGTTCTTAGCTTTCTATTGACATATAAATTTCAAGATTTGGATTTCATTTGGGCATTCAATTTGAAGATTTCCTCTGAGGTGTTCATTTCGGGGATTTTCTGATCATTGATTTTCAATAATTCATAATAAATCTATTTCTTATCCAAAAATTACAAAACTTATATCAATAAATTCCATTTTCTCTCTAGTTTCCAAATATCTACTTTTCGTAATCTTCTGACTCTGTTTGATTCTCTGATTTTGCAGAACACCTACTGCTGGTCAAAGTCAACGCTTTGACTTTGACTTTTGACTTTTCTCTGTCAAATCCGAGATTTCAATTCTTAAAACTTCTTATTTACCTTATTTATATCATTTCCATATCTTAAATCCTATTTTCTCTTATTTAAAACTCCTTTTAAACCTAAGTTTGACCAAGTCAATTCTGCGATTAAAGTCAACCCTGCTCTTTGTGGATCGTCCCGATACTTACCCAGTACTTGATTATTCTATCTTGTCTTTGTGAGTTCGGTTTTATAAATTTTGTTTGACCATCGTCTTTGTGTTTAACGACGCACAAAAACGACACGTCAAGTAGCATGTGCTTTGTTTCAATATTTAAGCAGTTTGAGATGGTGCACACGACTAAAGATAAAAAGATAAACACATTATTTGTGGTTCGGCCTCGCGTAAGGCATAGGCCTCGTGTATGTTTCAAATAATAAAATAACCAAGCATGTCTTTGTTGTGGCAAAGAACCAAATGACACGTGCTGCAATTAAACGAACAGCTGGGATGGACGATCTGTATGGGGTCCCCCTTAGATAGATCCGGATCGTGGTCTCGGGGATACCAGAAAAATTAGTCATAAAGACCTGCAAACAAGGAATTTTCGTTGTGAGAGGAAATTCAACGGCATTTTTGATTAATTTATTGCTTCTTAGTTTGAATGATAAATTTTGTTGCAATCAAAAGGTGATAATATGGTAACAAACAAATAGGTGAGCTGGATGACTTCCCTAAATAAACACAACTATTATATTTCCTCTACGTGAAGTTCAACATGTTCATAAAAAAGTCAAATCTATTATTCCACTTACGATTAATTCATTCCACAGAGGGACCGATTGATATTTAATGGCTTATAAGACAATCACACTTATATGTATCTCATTTATGTTCATTGAAATGAGATTTATTCGTTGTTGTTTGTGTGTGATGTTTGAAATAAATTCTATAAGCATATGTAATGAATAATTGAATTATGATGAAATAATAATAAATTGATCACCAATCTTTAAGCGTATGTTCTAAATATTCATATTCATGAGATATTCGAGAGTGACATCTAGTTATATAAAAAGAATAGTACTATGTGATCTAACTCATATAATGAGTATAGTTGATCCTATAACTATAGGTGATGAGACACAATGGATAGATAGTAGGAGCTCTTTGGAAAAAGAGTTTATTAAATTAATTCGTATGAATCACTTAATGATAATTATACTTAACTTTTAATCAAGTTAATTTATATCATGGTTATGTATGTGGTCCTTTGACTTGAGATACCAAACACATCTTGTGGATGGATGACCGTGTTTTACTTATAACTTACAAATCTCTAGCTATGAGATCTTTAAAACGTCATATATTAGACATAGTGTGAAGTCTTCAAAGATAATTGTGCAGTCAAGATTGGATTGTCCACCCTCAATATTTGAAGATATTGACTCAAGGAATGAGATGCAATGAAATTCTTGGCCAAGATAGTGAAATATCATAGTAGGAGTTCTTGATTATTTTTTACATGCATTATTACTAACTTGAGTGACCAATTAGGGTTTGATAGTTGACCATACCTAAGTCATTCATGAGTCTTATACAAATGAAGGATTATACATACATGGAAGCTGATAACATGCAATTCTAACATATAATTATACGATTATTAATGAAAATTTAAGCATAAAATATTCCATTTTTATGCATGTTATCATATTTTGAGAGCATATCTATCATTTCATACAATTTTAAGTTATAATCTCAAAATGCACTATTTTAGGGATCATTATGTATTTTTAAAAGAATATATATATTATAATAGATTATTTTCATCTATATTTGAGATAATAATTGGCTTTTAATGTTAAATAATAAGAGAAAATACTTTTTATATACTCATTTATTTTTCTAAGTTTTAATTTCTAAGTGAAATGAGTATAATTTTTAAAGAAAAAATTATTCTATTGTTATTTATTAAATTTCACTTTTTATAATGATAGGTAATTTAATTTCTGATCCAATAAAACAAATTTGGATTAATTAGGAGTTACATTTTGAAAAATGATGAATTATCTAATTTTTAGGGATTTTTTTTTTATGAATTTCATTCGATTTATTTTGAATTAAAATGAATAAAAAATAATTTTGCTATCGCGTGCTGACGTGGTGCATACAAAAGAGCGGCGCCACGTGACAACATATGAGAACGCCACGTGTCACACACACACGTGTGTGAGTGCCCCCATGCGCGCACGTGATTAATGAGAAGCACTCTTTTCAGGATTTTTGCTATCTCATTAATCGCATACTACTTATATACCCGTCGGATTTCACTAATTTATGTCATGTATTATTATTTGTTTCTATTTTTATGCGCAGGTGATGTTGCGCCATGCAGAGTGTCTGATTGAGTGATTCAAATCGCGATCGTCGATAGTCACTTAACGTTTTGGGCGTTAAGTGACTATCGTTTTGGGGGGTGGGGGGGGGGGGGGGTACACGGCCAACTCCTTTTGGGTGGCGATTCGTTTTATAACGTTTTAATCTCAGCCATTAATCTAAGGAGTTATAATGGCTGATATTAAATGTGATTAAAACCGTCTGATGGACATGTGGATGCATCCAGATCCTCAGATCATGATCAGACGGCAAGCGTTTCATGTGTTTCTTCTTCACATGGGACGTGGCAAAATCACATCGGTTCATCTTTGATCCAACATACGCGATTTAAGCTTAACCATTCACATATATGCATTTTATCAGAGCCGTTGATCAAAGATTAAATGCCGATTCGACGGTTACACCCAAATCTCCTTATAAATTGACATGTTCTTCAACAATATAAAACATTCTTGGATATTTTGAGCTATCGAACTATTTATACATCTTAATCCTTGAATTTCTCACTTTTTTCTTCTTCTAGATCTCATTTTCCTATCCAAGGAGTGGTTGAAAGTGAGATTTCGTCGAAAGAATAGGGAGAATTCAACTCTTGAATGTCGAAGATCGTCTTCAAAATTGCGGAATGAAAGGCCTTTGATGCAGAAATTAATTGGATCATTTCGAGCGCTATCTCGGGTTAGATTATGTGTTTTCCTCCTAATATTTTGTCTTGTATCATTATATTGTTATTTAGTATCATAGATTAGGTTAATTTTATATTTTATTTTGAATTTCTCTCTCTTCGTGATCGATTTTTATCTGATTTTTTTGCTCTTTGATTTCTCTGCGAATCTTGATCTAAATCGAGTGATGTTTGATTCCGTGGATTCGTCTTTGAGTTCTATTTCCAAATTTATCAAAATCTCGAATCTTACCTCAATTTATCGTCTGATTTGATCAAATTTCAAAGAGTTCTTAAAAAATACCTTAATTCTTCGTCGATTCGATCCTTATTAACCACTAAACTCATGATTATTACTGATCCTATCGCCATTGGTATGGAGAAGCTAAGAATAGATAGTGAGTGCCCTTTGGAGAAAGATGTCACTGAATTGATATCTATGAATCCCTGAATGATAATTATACCTAACGGTCCATTAGGTTGATTCATGTCATGGTTGTGTATGTGGTCCTTTGACTTGACACACCAAAGACATCTTGTGAATAAATGATTATATTTTGATTATGACTTAAAAATCTCTAACCACGAGATATCTAAAATGTCATGTATTAGACATGACAAGAAGTTGATGAAGATGATTGTGCGATCAAGATGTGATCATCCACCCTTGGTATTTGAGGAGATTGACTCAAGGAATGAAATGCAATAAAATGCTTGGCCGAGGCTATAGAAATATCATATACGTAGTTCTTAATGATTTCCCACACGCATCAGTACTAACTTGAGTGATTGACGAAGCTATTTATGCGGTTGTTAAAACACACAAACGTCGGTAAAAAAAAATTTATAATTCTGAACTCACAATGACAAAGATATAAATCAAGTACAGTGTAAGTATTGGGTCGATCCACAGAGAACAAGGTTGACTTTTATTGCAGAGTTGACTTTGTCAAACTGAGGTTTTAAATAGGGTGTAAAAGAAGTGAACATGATATTTTATAAATATAAATGATATAAATATACTAAATAAGATATTTTAAGAAATTAGACGTGATTTGATAGAGAAATGTCAAAAGTCAATGTCAAAGCATTGACTTTGACCAACAGTTGACTTTTTATAAAATAAGAGAATCAAAAGGGCTCAGAAGATTACGAAAATTATATATTCAGAATCTATAGTGAAAATGGAAATTATTAATAAAAAATGGTAATTTTTATATTAGAATTAGGTTTATTATGAATTATTGAAAATCAAAGATCATAAAAATCCACGCTGATTGAAGTGAGTTTGCGCGGTTTCTTCCTTGACGGACGTTCGACGTTCAAGGGGAAAATTCAATCGAATCCGACGAATAATCACAACGAATCCTCCCTTAATCAGATCGTGATCAAGTCCAAATGCAAGGAAATCGTGATGAACTCAAGATCTTCCTTCAAAATCGCTTAATTGCTTCACGATTCGATCAAAAGTTGAGGTACAAAGGTAATAACATTGGTATTTAAAGGAAAAAGTCAGCGAAAATCGCGGACCGTCCGATTCGGTGAAGACCGATCAACGGCCATGATCGCTCGATGATCTGTACCATGATCCCATGATTCCACTTAAATCACCCGTCCAATCTTGATCGGAGTGTTCTGATTCGTCCACGTCGCGCGCAGATCGTGGACACGATGCACGTCATAGGGTCCACGATCTCATTAAATCCAAGTCGTTCGATCTTTGATTGGAGCGTCTCGATGCATCCATGCGTCTCCACAATGAGCTTCAATCGTGATTTAATCTCGACTGTCGGATTTCACTTACGCGATCGACGGTCGGGAATTTGGCACGTGATTTGATGACGATTCGGTGGGCAGGAGTCCACGCGATCGACGCACCTCACCCGTCCCGATCACATCCGACGCGTCGCATGATGCCACGTAGCCTGAAATTTAAAACATAAAATAGAACATAGTCCCACACGGAGAAAAGTATTGGAATCGATGAGTAAATAAGGTGGAAGGGCGTAACGCATTTGCGTTACCGCCCCAATAATCTCACCAAGGCCCACTAACCCGTGGGCCCTTCAATTTCCAGCCCCCTACTTGCCACATGGCTCCCCCCTGGGCGTCCACGTGGACCCGCCTGGCCCTACCACGCGTCTGTGTCTGCTACGTGCCACCTAGGCGACTTGTGGGCTCGCGCGGCTTTGCCACGTGGCCTTGCGTGCCACGTCGCATCCGTGTAGGTCCCACGCGCCACGTCAGCTTTGCGTGCCTACGTCAGCTCCGTGGGTTCTGTGGAAAATAAAACCCCTTTTTGCGATTTTAATTAAGAAATAAAATTAATAAAAATCACTAAAAATCAAATTAAAATTCAAAAAAAGTCTAAAAACTTCAAAAATCAATAACTTTGAAAATACAACTCCTTTTAAACTCAAATTTTCTCCACTGGATCACAATTTTCTTTCTTTTTAATATCATGCCATTTAAAATATAATTAAATAAGAATACAGGATGAATTAAAAATAACACTAAGGCATTCATTAAGATTTCTCTCTTTTAATCATCCAATCATTCTTTTCTTAGAATTAATCCTTTAAATTATCTAATAAAGTCAAAATAAGGTAATTAATTTCTATTTATTTAATCTTGTAAAAGATTAAACATTCATAAAGCACATAATTAACCCTAAATAATGCATAAACATGGACTTTAGTAGAATGACATACCAATGGAGAAAATTCATAAAACTAAGATAACATGCATCATAATTACATAAAATAAGCATGAATATGAGTTAAATAAGATAAGAATTTAAGTTAAATATGCATGTTATCAGTGACCGACTAGAATTTTACAGTTGACCGTACCCTAAGTCATTCATGAGTCTCGTGCAGATGAATGATTATATATACATGGTAATCGATGATGAAAAGGTTCCATAGGAGAGTTCTTACATACTTCATATCTCCTAGAATATGTAGTATAGCTTGGTACCCAACGAGCTAAAAACTCAACCTATTGATTGGGTTAAATCGATCCTTGATTAATTAATCTATATGTTGAAGTGGATAATTAATTAAGGTTGACCAATAAGGTCTTATTTGGTCTATAGAGTTATTAACTAGTAAGATATATAGACCTAGAGGGTCACACACATCAGGTCTATGGATGCTGGTGGATATAGACATAATTATGAAGGTTTTTATGAAAAATCTACATACCAAATGTCTATAAATAAGGGGAGAACGACCACAACTCAAGGAGCCCATACAAGGTTTGTGGGGGTTACCTCCTTTATTTTGTTTCTCTCTTGGTGAAGAGCTTTGAAAAGGAGATCTAACCATTCAGAGACCGTGTGGATACCAGCAGAGGCTAGACACTTGAATAGCTACAAGAACTCCTTCAAGGGAACCTATAAGTGTGTTTTCTCATACATACTAGATGATAGGATCATCTGTTCTTGGTGACTCAATGTTTTGAACATCTGATTCAATCTATTTTTCTGCATTCGATGTTTTTATCAAAATTTGAAAAGTTTATCGACCTTAGAACCCATCACTTTCTCCATCAATTTTCTTGCAATGCTAGTTTTCAAATTTCAAGGAGGCTTCATGCTATTTATGCTTTGCAATGACATTTTTTCGTGGCATATTATGAATAGTCAAATTTCTTTGAATCCCCTCACACTTGCTACAGTAATGAAAGTCATTTGAGTAAAATTTAAGACCATTCTCAATCCTAAATTTCTTCATAAATTTCTCCATTTGGCTCTCCACAATAATCTTCTATTCCTTGAACCGATGGAAGGCCTCTAGTTTATGCTTCAAGAAATTGACCTAGAATTTTTTGGAAAAATCATCCAGAAATGCCAACATGTAGTGAGCTCTAAAATGAGGAGCACTAGAAGGGCTCTAAATATTTGAATGGATATAACAAAAAATTCCCTTATAGTGTGAATCCCACTAAAAAAAACTCACATGCGTATGTTTTCCAAACATGCAATGCTTACAAAAATCAAGCTTCCTTGTGCATTGACAACACAACAAGCCCAACCGACTTAGTTCATCCATGCCTTGCTGACTCATATGGCCAAGTCTCATATGTAAAATCTTCTTTAAATCCTCAACTAATGGAGTAGAGATGCCATAGAAGCATCATTGAAAATGGTATTTTTCAAATTTCCGTGTATCTATCTAGAAGTACCATTGCCCATGATCATGGTACAAGAATAGGGAGTGGAATTTGACATAAAAGGCATGATAACATGGATAAGCATGGAATGAGCATGCAAATCAAGAACCCAAGCATTAGAAATCCTCAACTTACCCATCAAAGACTACTAAAAGCTCACTAGAATTTTGAGCTTGGACAAAATTGGCTTTTTCCAATTGCTTTGCTAGTTGGCCCTTCTCTTGGCCACTGGCTCTCTTGTTCTTGTTCTCCAATTTATAGCACTAAGACTTAATATGCTGCTTATTCTCATAATAGTTGCACATCTTCTCTTGATTCTTGGACTTTGATATACTATGAGAGCCACTATTCTTCCTCTCTTGATCATGTCCTCGAACTACAAGAGCCTATGTTTGGTCTGTTAGCCCATGTGCCATATAGTTCATCATCTCCTTGGATGACAATGACTCATAATTGTTCACAAGGTAAGATCCCTAAAACCATAAAATAGGGTGTCTCAAAAGGCAGTATAAGAAGTAGGCAAAGACTTAAGCAATAAGGGGCGTAAATCCTTCTCAATCAAAGTAGTTGCATTCATTAACTCAAGATTTGAAATAATTTCATTGAAATTAGAAATATAAGACTCAGTGATGTACCATTAGACATGAGAAATATAAGACTCAGTGATGTTCAAGCATTTTTTTGGTCACTATCTTTGCCATAGAAACTCACTCCAATTGAAGCCAAAGCTTACAAGGTTTTGGAAAAAATAAATAAAAACCTTACACGAGAACTTCAATAATCATTATGTTGTTTGGATCTGTGTCTCATCTAGAAACTATGAGCTTTAACCAATTGGCCCCAAGTTTATGTTCGCTATTTTTGATATTCAATTTATCAAAATGTTTAGAGACGAGTGTGCAAATAATTTGAAGTTTGTCAATGAGACAACACTATTATTTGAGATTCTTTGGCAAAGGTAAAAAGGTTATCAAAATTATCCTCTTGCGCTCACTAGTAGAGGTCTCTTTGTAATCATCTCAGAAAATTTCATTTGATAGATGTGTGAGTGTATATGGCCCATAATGACACTTTTGTAATTCTAGATTTGCTACTCTCTCTCCTCTCCCCTATATCTCTCTCTTCTCCTTTCTTCTTTTCCTTAATCAATACCATTATCTCTTTCCATTTTCCACAAGATGTAAATGGATTTGTCTCAAGTCCTTATGATTACACTTGGACCACCTTAGACGATCTTTTGGGTATTTCTTCAAACATGGCATCCTCCAATTCCATTTGGGTCAAGATTTCATGCATCTTTACTTGCCATAGAAAAATTTATCTTTTGATCCAATAACAAGATTTCAAATAGTGCTCTGATACCACTTGTTTATGAGAGTAATGGCTTAGCATACAAGGGTGGTGAAACAATTCTGGAAATTTTCCCTAAGCAAAGTAGTGGGAAAGAGCGCTAAGTGTCATTCCCAAAGTGGCGGTGAAACTAATTGAGGAAGGGGGGGGGTGAATTAGTTTGTTTTCTAGTCTTTATCTTTTCTAAATTCTTATATTTAGATTTGTTGCTTATCACTCAACACTCTTCCTTGCACTGCACAAGTAATTTTATATTGGTGACGGGACATAATGTCCCTTAATCTAGTCCCGAGTACTATAGCCTCAGAGCCTCCAATCTCACCAAATAAAATCTTAATCCGTACGCCCCACAAACGGGTTGTAGGGTGATTGTTTACACAGATTTAGGATCCGCCCTCGATGGCGACCATAACGTTCACTTGTACCTTGTCCTACGGTACTACCCTCTAGGCCTTGACCTCCTCAGTTGCCAAACTCCCTACTCCCTCGGGCCCAACCTCCTCTTGAGATCGTGCATCCTTGCAACCCGTTTTACAACTCCTCCAATTGTGCCGCCAACCTCAAGTAAAGCAAGACTGTGCCCTCCTGTACCTCTTCGTCTTCTCGCTCTAGAGACTCTTTTCCTCCTCGTCTCAACCAATGAGACTCACTCGATTGGTGGCGTACGACCCCCGTCGCCACCAAGGTATGACACCACGGCGCTGGAAGAGCTAACACTCGCGCGTGTCCAGCCCCCTCGACGAGCAAAGACGAATGATGCTGACTTCCGCTACATTGCGTGAGGACCTCGTCTCACTACGATACGTCATACCTCGGGCTCGCGGGCGCGAGGACCTATTTGCTTTCTTCTGTTATTATGAACTTTCTTGGCTCGCAAGTGTTTAAGCCGGCCCTTGCTTATTTTCCCTCTCCCTTTTAGGCTTCCGGGTCGGTTCATTCCTTTTGGGATCCCATTCGTGAAGCCCTTCTTCTTTGTGAACCCTCTTATTTTCTATGAGTATGTTAGGCTTTTGGGTTGTGGGCCTCAAGTGGGCCCTTTCCCCTCTCAGCCCCTTTTGGGCTCTATAAGAGGAGAAGGGACCCCCCACAAACCCTAGCTGTCATTTGAGAAATAAAAGGAGAATCTACATCTCGAGTGACTGCTCACGGAAGGGTGAGGAAGAGATCCTACTGTCGTCGCTGTCACCGTCGCCGCACGCAAAGTGCCACCGCCGCCATCGCCGCCGCTACTACCGCCATCTCTTGCCGGACCCCCTTACATCGCAGCCACTGTACACTCCGTGCCACCTCCATCGCCGCCCGAGCCGCCGCCGCCGCCCAGCGCCACCACCGTTGCCGCCGTCTCCATCGCTCGCATCGCCACCGCCGCCGCCAGTGTCACCCTGCCTCCACTCCTGTTTCGATCAGCCGTTGCCGCTCCCAGGCTGCCGTCACCCATTTGACGCTGCCTAGATCTGCCCCTGCCGCATAACAGGTTGCCGTCGCATCCACCCTACGTCTACTCCAATCTTCTCCCAGCTCCTCTTCCTCCACACCTTCCATTCCCCCTCCCGGCACCTCGATTCCTCCTCTCATGACCCCCTTCCCCCCGAAATCATTCTGCAGCCGAATCCCTTCTCTCGTGCCCATCCGAAACCTGCCCGACCATCACAGACCATCGCCTACCAACCTCACCATGGTCCCGATCCCAATTCTTCCCCGCCACCTTCCGGACACTACGCACCATCGAAATTCCATCTCAAGCCACGCCCTCCACGCCTCTCCCGATCGCGGACTCCCTCCCTGTCCGGTGACCCCCACTTGCTCTTGAATTCCCGAAAGTCCTCCCTCACCCCTATTCCCGACACTCAAATTCCATTCTCCGTACTCACCTTCATCATCTCTCCATCGGATTTCCCATCTCCGTCCTTCTAGATTCTCTCATCACCCCGAATACAGTTTTGCGATCGGCCAAGTCAAAATTAGCCACCCCTACGAGTTTCCGATTGCCGCCTGTCAGAATCCCCCCCCTCCCCGCTAGCGGCTTCGGCATCCATTGCTCGCCGATCCACCCTGCATTTGCATCACCAGCGTCTGAACTGAATTTGATCCCGCGCGCCGAATTCAGTCTGATCTGTGACCTGAATTTGGGACACGTCCTCGACCGGATCTCCAGGCCGCGCCGCTTTTACCCGGATTTCGACCGCGACCAGAACATGAACTCCCTTGCCACGCAACAGCCCTGCTCCTGGGCGGGAACTTGCGTGTGCATCACAGGAGCTTCCTCGCCACCGCTCCGTGCGCCCGTTCTGCCCCGGCCCACCTCGTCTCTACCGACCACTGCCCCTCCGGTCCAAGGGCTCGACACACCTGCCTTGAAGCCTGCCGCTCTCCCATCACTGGAACACTGCCCGCTCGACGGAAAGCTCCTCTCCGCGTCAAAGGTTTCTACGTGCCCACATCGTCGCCAACCCGGCCCACTTCTGCTCCCCGTCCATGCCGCGTACGAACGGCCTCCCCCGCCCCGATCGATCGGGCTCGTGCCCCTCTGGTTAGGCACTTGTCCCCTCTCTTTGAATTGAAGCTCTTATTATTTCCTCCAGTATTTCTCGCACCTGTTACTACCGCCATCGAGATCTAGATTAGGTCTACTTAGAGGACGATCCGAGTGGATTGAGACTGCGGTGCAATCCGTCGGGTTGATCGTCGAGCTCCCGTGATGGAGAATTATTTTGAAACATGATCATAAGGGTTCTAAGTGAACCTATCCTCCTCCTCTTCCTCCTCCTCCTCCTCCTCCTTATCCACCAACTTGATAAATTATCCATTTATTAAACGGATGAAGAAGACCTCTCTAAATAATTAAAGAGAGTGTAGATCTTAAGGGAATTATCTTCCCTCTTTTCCCTATTTTATACTGATCTAAAGATTGACTTGGTCAAACATTTAATACTTATCTTTAGAAACCTAGAATTCCTTGAGTGGACCAAGTCA
Organism: Lemna minuta; assembly: GCA_024174645.1. Taxonomy (NCBI): domain Eukaryota; kingdom Viridiplantae; phylum Streptophyta; class Magnoliopsida; order Alismatales; family Araceae; genus Lemna; species Lemna minuta. The sequence continues at coordinate 7,319,523 of CM044103.1, read as the reverse complement.
AGCACCCTTCTACCTTGATATAGGCTCCTTATTTTCCAAACCATATCCACCATATCTTAGGTACCTTTGTATAATTTTAATTAATGTTCTCCAAAAGAAAACACAAAATGGAGGAGATTCCGCGAGCAACAATCCTACAAAATCGAGGGCCTTGAGACGTTATGGAGAAGTTGAAGAAATGCCTGTTGACTATTCCCCTCTCTCAGAAACGCCGCAACTGTCTCTCTCTCTCTCTCGGCAACCCCTCATCCTAACTTCTCTATCTTTCCTACTCTATAAATAGGCGAATGTAAGAGAAGAAAACTCAGTTATTTTTTATGAAAATTTGGGTTACTTGGTTTCGTTTTATCCTTGTGTTCACTGTTCTTCTTGTGCCTCTCCCGCATTCCCACTTCTCCGATTCTATCTCCCTTTCTATTCTCCCCCTCTTCTGTCGTCTTCATCAATTATCTGTCAGAGAACATCCGAGGGTTACCTGTGTCATTGGAGTGACTCCGAAGCATCTTCTTCACCGTCCCTCTGAGGTATCATCCTCTCTTCTCTTTCCCGTGTAATAGTTTGTATATGATATCTTAAGTCCACATCATTCACTCCTCTTAAATCTCCCTCTATCTATTCCCTGTTCTTATGTATTATCTATTTCATCCCTATCATCCCTCATCCCCGTATTAATCCTCTCCTACTTTTCTTCCCATTATTCCTTCAATACTCTCTCCGATTATTCCTCTTCCACTCATTCACTGATAGATCATTCTAATTTAACATAATAACCGTCCTATTTTCCTCCCTACTCTACATAACTATCATAACTAATCTTAATCATTAGTAATACATAATTATCTATATTATCTTTCCTCTAAATTTATTTCATACTCCTCTTATCATCCTTACTAATTTTATCATATATCCATATATTTCTAAATTATTCAACAATATATTCTCACTGCATTAAAGTACATTTCTAGTGATATCATTCATATATCCTCACCATATTGTAGGATTTAGATACCTCTTCTAAATTATCCTACATCATCCCCTCAACGACCCATGGCCCATCGGCCTCGAGGACGTGGACTAGGAGGACTCCCGAACTGACACTACTAGGAGCATTCTAGGCCCCGGAGACGACATGCGGCTTGGCAGTGATTTGTTGGCACTAGTAAGTCATCACATCATAGTAGTTTGTCCTAAGATTTCCCTTCCCTTAGACCCTCCTCTAGTGGTTCGGTGCGCGATCAGTTTAGCACCCTGGTCCTGCATAACCGATTCTTCCAAATATATTTAGACGGAACAAATCGATGCGGTCGTCAATTGTACACTAATTCATGTCATAAAATAATAACAAACTCCCCAATTTTATGAAATTAATACGAATTAAAAAGTATAGTGGTGAATAAGGATCGAATCCACAAAGAAATAAGGGAATTTTGAGAGATCTTTTGAAATTCAATCCAATTGGATGATGAATTGAGGTGAGAAATTAGGGAAATTGATAGATTTGGAAAGAGAACTCAAAATTGAATCCAAGGAATAAAAAATCACTCGATTTTGATCAAGATTCATGTAGAAATCGATGAGCGAAATAGAGAGAAATTTTCGAACGCAAAGAGAGAGAAATCCAAAATTAACTAAATCTACGATCCTAAATTATAAATTAATGATATAGGACGAAAGATTAGGAGCAAAACACATAATCTAACACGAGATAGCAATCGAAATTATCCAATTAATCATTGGATTCAAGGCTTTTCATTTCGCAATTTCAAAAATGATCTTCAGTGTTCAAGAGGCGAATTCTCCCCATTCAATCGAGAAATGTCACTTTCAACCACTTCGTAGACGCGGAAATGTGTCAAGAAGTTATTGAAAGCAAGAGATTGAAGGATGGTGGTGTCTAGATAGTTCAATTGCTCGAAATCATCCAAGAATGCAATAGAATGTTGAAGAACATCTCAATTTATAGCTAATTTGGCCGTAACCGTCTGATCTGGAGTTTCATCTTTGATCAATGGCTCTGATGAAACCCGCGGATGCGAATCAATAAGATTAAGTCGTGGCTGTTGGATAGGAGATGGACCATCGAGATTTTGCCACGTCGCGCGCTTTAGAAGTAATGCTTGAAACGCCATCCGTCCGATCTTGATCTAATGCTTCGGATGCGTTTTCATCGGTTTTAATCTCAGTCATTATAACTTTTTTGATCAATGGATGAGATTAAATTTTTTTAAAAATGATTCACCGACGAATAGAATTGTGCCACGTACCCCTTGCCTTAGTGATGATCGACGATCGCGATTTATAAAATCGATTTTAAATTAATAAATCAATTTTAAATTCATAAAAATTTAGAAAAATTCTGAGAAAATCTAAAAAAATCCCTAAAAATTAGAAAATTCATAAATTTCAAAATAAACTCTAAATTAATTCAAATTTATTTCATTTAATCAGAAATTAAATTATCTATCATTACAAATAGTCAAAATATTTAAATATCAAGAGAATAAATTATTGTTTAAAAAATACAGTCATTTCTTCTTGAAAAACAAAACTTAGAAAAATAAATGAGTGTATATAAATATTTTCTCTTATTATTTAACATTAAAACCTAATTATAATCTCAAATTTAGATGAGAATAATCTATTCTAAAATATATTCTTAATTATGAATAATTATCCCTAAAATAGTGCATTTTGATATTATAACTTAAAATTGAATGAAATGATAGAAATGCACTCAAAGTATGATAACATGCATATAAATAGAATGTTTTATGCCTTAATTTGTGTTAATAATCATATAATTACATGTTATCATATATGTGTTTGTAATTGTGACTAAATAAGTCTAGTTGAATGACTCTAACTCAGCAATGTATGATGAGATATAGTAGTCAACTAGATAAAAGATGAGAAGGTTTACACTGAAGAGAAGTTGTCTCCTAACCCCCTAAATAATCATTGAATGAATAGGTTTAGTTTAACTAGGGTTGACTTGGCCATAATTTATACCATTGACTTTGACCTTTTATGGTTGACTTTGACTTATAAGGTTGACTATTTACTTTGACCTTTTAGGGTTGACTTTGACTTATTGATAGAAAAGTTTGACCTTACTCAAAGGTTGACTTTTCTTAAGGGTTGAATACTTCCTGAGGGTTGACTTTGACTATTTATGGTCGACTTTGACTTCTAAGATTGACTATTAACTTTGACTTCTAAGGTTGACTGTTGACTTTGACCTTTTTAGGGTTGACTTTGACTTCTTGACATAAAAGGTTTGACCTTCCTCAAATGACTTTTCTTGAGGGTTGACCACTTCATGAGGGTTTACTTTGACTATTTATGGTCGACTTTGACTTTTAAGATTGATAGTTGACTTTGACCTCCTGAGGGTTGACTTTTGACTATTGAATGATATCAACAAAATCTCACAACCTCAATAATTGAACAATATCTCTGAATGTAGTCGGAACAATGAGTGAGATGAGCTATAATGAAATATCTTCTATGATGGATAAATCGATTAATATCTAATCACAGAAGAACTAAAAAATACCTAATCTATAAACTGATAGAGTGAGATGAACTATAATGCAATTTCTGTTATGATGGGTAAATAGATTAATATCTAATCACAGGAGAACTGAAAGAATACCATATATATAGAGAGGATATGATCAGATTCTAAATCAAAGAATGAGAGATAGATAGATCAATCGATACACAAAATAGACTGATATAGAAAAATAGAAGGAGGTAGGAGACTAATAAATTATAAAGATTAGGAACAATAAATCAAGAATTGGATGTAGATATTAAAGCACAAAAAATGATATGATGAAAGAGGTTATTTGAGTTGTACATCGACAAGGATTAAAATCTAGAAAAAAAACGTGAGGATGAGATGAGAATAAATTTTAGAAAATCATGATGTTAATGGAGACTGAAATGGAAATCAAGAAATAAAGATAGAAAACTAGAAGAGGGAGAGATTGATATCATAAATCATGAAAGAAGATAGAGAAACATGTACGGTGGAGAGAATCATTGATTTAAGAAGGAAGAATGACATAAATGATTCGTGAGACACCGTGAACTTGATTGTGAGCTATGAAGAAAACTTTAGAAAGCTTGATCACTGATTTAGAGCTTCTTCCACAGTTCTTCGAAATCTAGAGGGGCTTGAAGACCTTGAAGACCTCGACGGCTGAGAGAAAAGAACAAAGCTCAATATCGCACAAAAATGATCAAGAAAAGGCTCGTGATAGCTTCCCTTATACCCTAACCCCTGCGGGACTTGGATTAAGGGAAAAGTCTTAAAAGACCTTTCTCTCTCTTAGGATATTTCTAGTACATGTTTATTATAATTGATGTCACTGTATAGTTAATTCTAATATGCAGCATGTACATTAAGATATAGATATATATGAATGTCCTAAGATATAAATGATGTCAAACGACTCTGCTGGGATCGTCGGCTCGTGTTACAACAGAGGGGCAGAAGAAACCTAACAACGAATGCAACTGAAATATGCAAAAAAATGATGAGAGTTTTAAAAATTAATGCGAGGTGATGAGCTGTGATAACATGCATATTTAACTTAAATTTTTATCTTATTTAACTAATATTCATGCTTATTTTATGTGATTATAATGCATGTTATCATAGTTTTTATGAATTTTCTCCATTGGTATGCCATTTTACTAAAGTTCATATTTATGCATTATTTAGGGTTAATTATGTGCGTTATGGATGTTTAATCTTTTACAAGGTTAAATAAATAGAAATTAATTACTTTCCTTGATTTACTTTGACTTTAGCAGATGATTAGAAGATTTAATTTCAAGAAGAGAATGTTTGGATGACATAAAATACACTTCTTAATGGATTATTTAAGTTTATTTTTTTGAATTCATCTTATATTCTTATTTTAATTTATTTTGGATGACATGATATTAAAAATGAAGAAATTTGTGATCGAATGGAGAAAATTTGAGTCAAAAAGGAATACTTTTTAAGATATTGATTTCTGAATTTTCTGGATTTTTCTGGAATTTATTTCGATTTTTTAGTAAATTTTTCAGAATTTATTTCATTTAAAAAATAGCAAAAAGGGGGTGTATTTTCGCGCAGGACATGCGGAGCTGACTTGGCGCGGTGCGGACATGTGGCATGGCTACGCGAGCCCACGCAGACGCCTGCGTGGCGTTGATGTGGCACACGGCAGACACGTGGCAGGGCCACGCAGACGCCTGGGTGGCGCCTACGTGGCATGCATAGTAATAGGCTGGCAAGTGATGGGCCCACGGGTATAGTGGTCCCAGGTTAGAGTATTGGGGCGGTTACGCAATTGCTTATGGTGCTATCCCATTATATACCCGTCTCTCTCCATTAATTTTCTCCGTGTGGAACTATGTTCCTTTTTAATTTGACAAATGCAGGATACGTGGCAGCGTCACGATCGTCGGATGCGGTCACGTCCACTAAGACACATCGATCGTGTGGACTCGAGTCCACTTGATCACCATCAAAGGCACGTGCGCAAATTGCGGAATAAGTGGAATCATACGGTCGTGATTCAATCGCATCATTGGCAAAGCTCAGTGCAACACGTGGCTTCATCGAACGGGCAAAAGATGAGGAGATCGTGGGATCGTGGCCCACGATAATCGCACGATCGTGGCCATCGATCGATCTTCACCGAATCGGACAGTCCGCGAAAATTGTGACAATTTCTCTTATAAAACGTTGTTCTTCTCTTTGTATCTTAACTCTTGATTGAATCGTGAAAAGATTAAGCGATTTTTGGAGCAAAATCTCGCATTGTAGACTTTATTGCAATCCAATCAAGGCGGGTTTGATCACGAATCGTTACAAGATTTGATCGAATTCTCCCCTTGAACGCTAGAACGTACGTCGAGGAAGAAACCTAGAAAATACACTCTAATCTACGCATTTTTGAGCCCAATCTTTGCGTCAATCGGGTTAGTAGTGTGAATCAATCCTTCATCTTGAAACAATTGTTATTTAGATTAGATTTAAGTAGTTAATTCCATCATTTAAGTCGAATTGTACTTCATTTTCGCCCAAATTGGGTTTGGATTTTTTCTGATTTTAAAATAAGGATTTCTCCCTGATATTAAGTCCAAATTATTTAATTTTGGTTTTCATCGGATGCCTTGTTTCATCAGCTTTCCGTGGATAGTAAAATCGTAAAATTTCATCATCATTTGACCCTTCAATTTGACGTTTGACCATCCACTGTTCATTTTCAATACGAATTTGAGCGTTAACTTGCGGGATAAATTACTTTCAATATACAAAGTAAAATTTGACAAATTTGGTCTCTTTAGAATCCTCTAGTTGTTAGCTTTTTATTCATATATAAATTGCAAGATTTGGATATCATTTTGGTTAGTTAATTTAAAGATTTATACCAAAGTATTCATTTCAAGATTTTTATGATCTTTGATTTTCAATAATTCATAATAAATCTAATTCTTCTTGAAAAATCACAACTTATATATCAAAAATTTTCATTTTCTCTCCAGTTTCTGAATATATAATTTTGGTAATATTTTAAGCTCTTTTTATTCTGTAATTTTACAAAAAGTCAATTGTTGGTTAAAATCAACACTTAGATCTTGACTTTTGAAATTTCATCGTCAAATCAACTTCTAAATTCTTAAATTAAGAATATTTATATCATTAAAATTAATAAAATGTTATTTTCACTTCTTTAAATCCTTAATTTAACTAAATTTTGATCAAAGTCAACCGTGCTCTCTGTGGATCGACCCAATCTTTACACTATACTTGATTTTATATCTTTGTTATTATGATTTTGTAATTATAAATTTTATTTGACCGACGTTTATGTGTTTTAACGACCGCATTAAACGCTTTGTCAAGCTGCCGCTGACATAGGGTGTCAACCCTGTAAGCGTTCCGAACGTTCCACGAACGGTCAGACTCACAAGGATCCAATAGTTTGACGACCGACACTGATGGTGCGGGATCCCACGATCGGAGTGACCCACACCCGTACGACGAAACATGGTCTAGTTGGTGCAAATTCAACCCTTCCCAAATACCCCGGCAGATAATAATCCTACGAAACTAATCCCCGGCGGTAGAGCAAGTGAAGGAAAGTATTGGAAGAAATAATAATACTCTAAGGGGGGCAGCGGGTTGACCTGTAGGACCGGATTCCGGGAAGTCGCGGTGCGATGCGGTTCCTTGTGGGGTGGCACGACCAACCTGCAGGGAGAACGTTTCCGCCATGAGTACTAACTTACTTATGGGTATCAAGATCAATGACCAACCCGAGATGCTGGGTATCAAGATCAATGAGGGGATTGGCCAATATGTTCTTGCTATAATCTGCCCCAGATGGCAGCGAGTTGTATCTGCTTTGACGAACACGGCTAGGCCCGGTAGAATCGGAGCTGACGATCCACGGCAGGCTTTGTCGGCGATGGGTCGGGCGGCGGTTGTCGAGAGCCCTGCTGAGTTGCTAGCAGACATGCCGAGGGTGCTCGGTTAGGTGCTGGCGGCCGGCTGAAGGCGGATGTTCTGGCAGAGCACATGCAGGTCTGGCATGCGGGCGCCTTGAGAGGGGCAACGGCTGGGCAGTCACGCGCCCATAATAAGGGCACGATCGCCTGCCGGCAATGATCCTGATTTGGGGCGGTTGCGGGCGTCCGACGACGATTTGGCAGGGAAATGCGGCGCCCGTTTGGGCGTTGGATGGCGATTGTCGGCGGCTGTGGGGGCGTTGCTCCTGGCGGCTGCAGGGGCGCTGGTCTTGGTGGCGGCAGAGCGTCTTGACAGCGACGACAGTTCTAGCGATTCTTTCTCCAAGGAATAGGACAGGTGGCGACGGCGGCGAGTGATTCAGCTGGCGAATCTGACGCTGTAGATCGGATTGGAAATGACGACGGCAACGGTGGCGGCGGTGGCGATCCCTCCTCCCTCTAGGGAAAACCTCCCTTCTCCTAAAGGAACCTTCCTCTCCGAGTCAATCTGAAATTAACAAATTCTTCTCTATCTCCTCTAGGGCATTTCTTCTCCTTTTAAGTTTTAACAGGAAGGAGAGAAAACCCGCGGCGTAGGCCCATAATTAGGGTAAAACCCCTAAATGAGCCGTAAATGTCGGTCCAAAACACGATGGAAGGTCCCGAAATCACAGAGGCCCTCCCCAAACAAAAACACAATTAATCCACACGATAAAAGCACGGAAATAAAAATCGGGGAACTCGCCTTCAAGCCAGGTGCTTGAGGTTCGGGTCCTCCACGTCGGCTCTGAATCCGCGATGTGGCTGCTCACGCGCTACAACAGGCGGGTCACATGCTTCGGGTTGTGGATGGTCCCCCATCAATAAATATATTATGTACCATAGGATTCCTATAATGATGATAAAAAAACACTTAATTTAAATTTTACTGAGGCCTGAAAAATATAAGACAATGCATATATCCTCAATCACATTATTAGGGTTAGTCCAAAATAACATAAAATAGAATAACAAATCATTTTGATTTATATGAGCTAAGAGATTAAATAATTTCATGAGATTAAACAACCTAACTAATCATGCGGAAACATCAATTCAAACACAAGTACCTACATCAAAATCCGTAACACTAAGATCTTCCCTAAGGAGAGTAGTGGGATAAAACCCTAAAATCTACCCTAAGTAGAGCAGTGGGATAAAGCCTTGAGATCTGCCTTGAGCAAAGTAGTGAAACAAAGCCCTAAGAATGCCGAATGAGGAATTTGGAAAACTTGAGTAGAGGTAATTAATGTCTAATGTGGAACTTGGTGAAGGAAATAATGTGGCTTGTAAGCCAATCACACTTTCATCTTTAGCTTATATTCATTGAAATGAAATTTTATTCATTATTATTCTTGTGTGATGTTTGCAATGAAGTTCATGAGCATATGCAATGACCAAGTGAATTATGATAAGATCATAATAAAAGATCATAGGTCTTTAAACATATGTTCTAAATACTTATATTCGTGAGATATTAGTGAAGGACATCGATTTATCTAGAAAAAATAACACTATTTGATCGGACTCATATGATGAGTATGACTGATCCTGTGACTATCGGTTCAGATACACCAAGGATAGATAGTGGGAGCTCTTTGCAGAAAGAGTTCACATAATTGACCCGCATAAATCCCTCAATAGTATTATGTCAAACTGTTAATTAAGTCGATTCATGTCATGGTTGTATACGTGGTCCTTTAACTTGAGACACCAAAGATGTCTTATGGATGAATGCTTGTATTTTTACTATGAATTACAAATACCTAGCCACAAGATCTCTATAACGTCACAGATTGAACACGACATGAAGTCCTCGAAGGTGATTGAGTGGTCAAGATAGGATCATGTGCCCTCGGTATAAGAGGAGATTGACTCAAGGATTGAGATACGATTAAATCCTTGGCCAAGGTAGTAGAAATATTAGAGAAGTTGTTCATGATGATTTCCTACTTGCATTAATACTAAATTGAGTGAACCCAATTAGGATTTAAAAATGAACTATACCTTAAGTCATTCATGAGTCTCACATGGATGACAGATTATATGTATATGATAACAGATAATGGCAGGGTTTCATAGAGAGTTTTGATGTACTCTATATCTCTCAAAGCACGTGGTGTAGCTTGCCACTCATTGGGCTGGCGACTCAACATCTCGATTGGGTTAAATCGATCCTTAATAAATTAATCTATATGCTGATATAGTTAATTGATAAGGAAGACCAATAAGTGTTATTGGGTCAATTGAATTATTATTGGCAAGATATATGGACCTAGAGGGTCACACATATAAGGTCAATGAGTATTGATGGATATATTCATAAATATAATTGTTTGTATGAAAATCTCACATTCCTAAAGTTTTAAAAAATAGGGGGAGAACGACCATAATAATGGTGCTCATGGAAGCCTAGAGGAAAACTGATAACATGCTAATTAGATATGATAATATATGATTATTAATGCATATTAAGGCAAAAAAGATTTCATTCCTATGTATGTTATCATATTTATGAGTATTTATCTATCATTCTATGAAAAAGTCATTATAATATCAAAATACTTAAATTTAGGGTTAATTAAGATGAATTAAAGATAAATAATTTTATAACCCATCTTTACCTGATATTGTAAGTGGTTTTTAAAGTTAAATAATAAGAGAAATCATTTTTTTATAAACATTCATAAATTTTTCTAAAGTTTAAATCTTAAAGAAAGGAATATATTTTTAAAATAGAAATTAAATCTCTTATTATTTATTAAATTTGACTTTTTAGAATGATATATAATTAAATTTCTGATCAAATGAAAGAAATTTAGATTAATTTGGAGTCATATTTTGAAAGTTATGAATTTTCTAATTTTTAGGGATTTGTCTGGAATTTTTCTGAATTTTTCTGAATTTTTAATGAATTTCTAAGGATTTTCCGGAATTAAAAATCAAATTTTCTAATTTAAAATTAAATTTTCAATTTATTTAAAGCGCGCATGTGCCGTGGCGTGATCTCGAGCGTCCGATCGCGTCGCGATCGAACGGTCGACACAGGAGGTGACGTGGCAGGGTAAGGGGCGTCCGATCGTGCGAAAGATCGTGACACTTGATCTTCACTTAAGGAGAGGGGGTACATGGCACAGCGGAATTCGTCGGCGAATCGTTTTATAAACGATTTAATCAGAGCCGTCGATCTGAGGAGTTATAACAGCTCTGATTAAATTGACGCAAAACGTATTTGATGCGTCCGATCGAGATCCAACGGCGCGCGTTTCGATGCATTTTTAAAACGCATGCGACATGGCTTCATCTCGAGCGTCCGATTGCGATCCAAGGGCCATGACTTAACGGTAATGATTCACGATCATGCATTTCATCAGAGCCGTTGATGCATTTCATCAGACGGTTACGCCCAAATCGCCTATAAATTGAGATGTTCTTCGTATTTGTAAAGCATTCGAGAGCAATTCAATCAAATTGAACTATTTAGGCACCAAATCTCTTGAATCTCTTGATCCCAATCGCTTCTAGACTTATTTCTGTGTCCACGGAGTGCTTAAGATCAAGATTTCGACGATCGATGAGGAAGAAATCAACGGTTGAACTCCACGATCGCGATTTTTGGATTTTTTATGAATAGCCTTGATTCCGGTGATTAATTGGATCAATTCAATTGCAATTGTGAGTCAGTGATGGAGAATTATTTCAAAACATGAACACAAGGGTTCCAAGTGAAACTATACTCCTCTTTACTCATGAGTTTGAGAAACTCACCATCCATTAAGTGAATAACGAAATCCTCTCTAAATAATTGAAAGAGTGTGTAGATATTAAGGGAATTATCTTCCCTCCTTCTCATATTTTACACTGATCCAATGATTGACTTGGTCAAAAGAAATTAAATTTTTATCCTTAGATACTTAGAATTCTTTGAATAGACCAAGTCAACCACCTCTTATCTTGATATAGGTTCCTAATTGTCCAAACCATATCCACTATATCATAGGTAACCTTGTATAGTTATAAGTAATGATCTCAAGAAAATCAATAGGAATCCCTTTGTTATTAAAATCCCTTCTCTCTTTGAAACCACCCTTAGTTAGAATTTTAGGAGAGATCTAAATACTACTATTATCTCCGGATTCTACTTCAAGGTAAAATCATGCATGATTACACCTAAAGTCAAGGATGTCCAAGAAATTATGAAGATCATCCCAAAATGAAGACAATATTATGAAGAAAATTAACATCAAAGGAGCTTCCAACCAAGAAGATTTTCTCTCAATGGAGTAAAACCTTCACGATTGATGAAGAAAGAAAATTCAGTATGATATCAACCAAAGAACACTCCTAACTAATTCTCAAGAAGTACAAGTCATCCACGGCTATTGACTTCCAAGAAGAGCTATTTCTAAACATTTCAATTGACCAATCCAAAAGATCCGATCACTCCACGTGTCCTCTCCCTACAGATGAGTGCAAATACAAGACAAGAAGAATACCAAGCTCCTTTCTTAATCTAAGCTCTGCAAGTGCCCAGAGATTGAGCACAGAGAAACGTCATAAATCTTCTCATTGCTGCTATCTCTAGGCTCTGCCTCTCCTCACCACGTTCAAGAAAATTCTCGAGAGTAAGAGTTAAAATTTCTACATTATCGACGTCAACCATTCTCCTCGCTCCCCTCTGTTCTTCTGGCAAATAAAAGAAGACACGAAGGCTTCCCTGAAGACAACTTAAAGATGATTACTCGTCACTATCCCGCGAGCACAAGAGAAGACAGAGCCATAAAGACTTGACGCAAAGAAGTTCTTCACCAACCGATCCGAACTTCTCTTTAACTTACCATAGAAGCTCGCGAGAGGACAACAGTATATCAAAGAGCTCCCGTGACGTCAGATTCATCGACGAGTATTACCTCGACTTCCAACTTCATCGAGTTCCCTCATCATGTCAAAACAAGACTATTGTCAACTGGACAAACTTCCGAGGCGCGTTGTAGTCTGCTCACGCGCATCAGATTGGCATGCAACATCAGCGGCAACCTACCACATGAGGAAAGCATCCATGACTGCATATGGACCTGCAGAATTCTACAACCAATCTTCTCCATCAGCAAATCTGAAGGAGGAGATAATGGACAAACGGGACGACAAATGAACGCAGACATTGACTTACTAAGGGGACGCACGGATGATAAAATAATCTGGGAAAAACCTCTGACATGTCAAAGTCCACGTATGCCCCGACGAACGCCGTCACCGTCAACTTCATCCCAGATCAAATTATCAATCGGTGGCCATCACGAAAACTGACGAAAATAAAGAACGTCCGCGAATTAGTTAACTGTTCTCACGCAGAAATTTGAGGCGACACGTCCTCTCACTATCATTCTCCATCTCCATATTCTTTAAACGGAGATTTTTAAGAGAAGAGAAGGTAGTTTTTGATGAATGAAAATTTGGTTCATGGTTACTTTATCCTTGTGTTCGTGTTCTTTGATAACATGCAATTTCATGCATTAATATTATGTATTTTATGCATTTATTCTTTGAAATATAATCATAAATGCATGTTATCATGATTTAAAATGATTAAATTGATAATTTCTATGTTTTAAAGGATATTCTTGATTTTTCATAATTTAGTAGCATTTTATGAGCATTTAATGATTTTGATTTATCAAGAATATAATTTTCTTTAATTATAAAATGAAATTTCTCTTTATTCATCTCTTTCTCTTTCTCCTCTATCCCTCTTTCTTCCCCACCTTTCCTCCTCTTCCACTCTCTGCCCAGCCTCCTTCTCTCTCTTGCGCGCACGCGTGTGCCGCGAAAGGAGGAGGAAAATTGAATTCCTCTCCCCCTTTATTCCTCCCTTTCATTCTCTCACTCTCTTCCCTCTTTCCCTCTCTCTCCCGTTTCTCTCTCTTCCCCTCGCTCTCTCTCTCTCTCGCGACGGAAATCCCGTCGCCAGGAGAGGCGGGAGGAAAAGCCTCCCTCTCTTCCACGTTCTCCCTCATTCTCTCTTTTCTCCTTTTCTCTCTCTCTTGCTCGCTCTCCCTCACTCACTCTCCTTCTCTCTCTCTCTCTCTCTCTCTCTCTCTCTCTCTCTCTCGCTCTCTCGCGACGGAAATTTCCGTCGCGAGGAGAGACTTGTTTCTCCATTTTCCTCTCCTTTTTCTCTCTCCTCTTCTTTTCCTCTCCCTTTCCTTCTTTCTCTCCCGTAACCTATTCTCTCTCTCTCTCTCTCTCTCTCTCTCTCTTTCTTCCCTTTCCTTCTTTCCTTTCTCCCTCTCCCGCAACGGAAATAATTTCCAGCGCGAGAGGAGTCTTCTCCTTCTCTCTCTATTTCTCTCTCCCTCTCCTTTCATTTCTCTTTCCTCTCCTCTCCCCCTTGCTCTCCCGCACGCGCGCATGCGCGCGTAACAGGAGAAGTGGGAGATCTCTCCCTCTCTTCCTCTCCACTTCTTCTCTTCTCTCTTTCTTCCACCTCTCCTCTTTCTCCCGTGCTTTCTTCATCTTCTTCTCTCCTCCACCTTTCTCGCTTCTCGCTGCTCATTTCTCTCCCTCAACCACGCGCGCGGAGGAGACCTCTTCGTGCCCGTATTTTTCGCGATCAAGAGACAAGAGACAGAGACGAGAGAAGGGAGAGGGGAGGAGAGAGGAGAGATGAGCGAGGAGAAAGGAGTGAGGAGAGAGGAGAGAGAATAATATTTTGTTTTAGTTTTTCTTGTCTTTTAGCAAAGTTTGACCGGGCGCGATACTGAAGTTGAGTGGGTTGACCGGTGCGATCCGAGGAGAGAGAATGGCAGATCAACGGCCCGAAACGCTCCAAGTTAAAATCGCGATATCTGACGATCCTGATGGAGTTAGGAGCTGAAATTTCGTGGGCACGATCGTCATTTCAAGCTCCACGAATCTGCTGGGGTCGATTTAGGCTCAGAGACAAAAAATTAGGGTTATGAATGTTTTTGTTGTATGCTTCTAGCATTGGCTAGCCGAAGGAAAAGAAAGCAGCGATGGATCATTCATCATGTGTTGAACTTCATTCTCAGTGAATTTCTTTCCTCTTCTATTCATTCTTCGTGTTGGATGCAAGACGCCAAGTCTGGGCGAAATATACGGCTCTCGAAGGTATGTTTTGATTAGGGAGCATCACTAGATAGTATTTTCATCACGAATCTTAGATTAGAACTATCTTGTATCCATTTCTTCTGATTTCATCATCTGTTTATCAACGTTTTCTCATTGAAAAACCCTAAAAATTACTTTTCCACCATCAATCAAGGGTTTCCAATATCTGAAAAGAGATTGGAAGCACTTGTTCGGTTCACTTCATCTCCACGCACATTTTCTTCCTTTCATCGATCATTTTCAGTTTCTAAATCTAAAATACCAAAAAAATAGTTTCTGATTTCAATCTTTTAACCTTCCTCTCTGTGGATTCGACCTCGACTTGCCACTGTTCTAATTTGAAAATCATATTTGAAGAGTTGAGTATAAATTTTGTTTGATACGTAAAAGCGCGCATTCAACGACCGCGTTTTTACGCTTATCAGAAGCAATTAAGCAAATTTGGAGCAAAATCTTAAGTTCTTCGTGATCCCCCCATGTATAGACTCAACTGTGAAGCAATTAGAGCGGGATTGATCACGAATCATCGCCGGATTTCATCGAAGTTTTCACTTGAATTCCGAACGTCCGAGAGGAAGAAATCGAGCAAATTCGCGTGAATTGAAGCCCCATTCTTGCGGAATCGGGTTAGTAGTCAGATTTGATCAATTATCAGGTGATAATTTGAGTTTTAATTAGGTTTAGATCTTTAATTTTGCATTTTAGTTCTTACTGTTCTTCAATTTTCCCCAATTTTAGTGCAAAATTTTTATGATTTTGAAAATACAATATCTCTATGATTATAATTCCAAATCACTTGATTTTTGTTTCGGTGGATTCCTTATTTTACCCACTTTCCCTGTATAGGCAATTCGTCGAATTCCGAGTTCATTTGACCCTTCAATTTAATGTTTGACCGAGCACTATTCATTTTCCATCCGAATTTGAATGTTAACTTTTGGGGTCAATTACTTTTAAAATATAAATTGGAATTCGATCATTTTGGTCTCTTTAGATTCCTCTGGTTCTTAGATTTCTATTGATATATAAATTGCAAGATTTGGATATCATTTGGCCAGTCAATTTGAAGATTTTCTATGAAGTGTTCGTTTCGGGAATCTTCTAATCTTTGATTTTCAATATTTCATAGTAAATCCAGTTCTTATCAAAAAATCACGAATTATATATTAATAAATTATAAATTTTCCAAATATATAATTTTCGTAATCTTCTGACACATTTGATTCTCTGATTTTACAGAACTCCGACTATTGGTCAAAGTTAATGCTTTGAATTTGACTTTTGACTTTTCTCTGTCAAATATGAGATTTCAAATCTTAAAACTTCTTATTTAGTATATATATATCATTTCCATCTATAAAATCTTTTTTTTACTTCTTTAAAACCTCTTTTAAACCTATGTTTGACCAAGTAAACTCTGCAGTTAAAGTCAACCTTGTTCTCTGTGGATCGACCCGATACTTGCACTTTACTTGATTTTATATCTCTATCTCTGTGAGTTCGGTTTTATAAATTTTGTTTGACCGACGTTTGTGTGTTTTAACGACCGCAAAAAACGCTTCGTCAATGAGTATGGTTGATCCTATAGCCATCGGTGTGTAGACACAAAGGATAGATAGTGAGTGCTCTTTGGAGAAAGAGTTCATTGAATTGATCTGTATGAATCCTTGAATGGTATTATACCTAATTGTCAATCAGGTTGATTCATGTCATGGTTGTGTATGTGGTCCTTTGACTTGAGACACCAACGACATCTTGTGGATGGATGATTGTGTTTTGATTATGACCTAGGAATCCATAGCCACGGGATATCTAAAACGTCATATATTGGATACGACATAAAGTCCAGGAAGATGATTGTGTGATCAACATGGAATCATCCACCCTCGGTATTTGAGGAGATTGACTCAAAGGAATGAGATGCGATAAAATCCTTGGCCAAGGTAGTAGAAATATCAAAGAAGGAGTTCTCGATGATTTCTACATGCATCAGTACTAACTTGAGTTACCGATTAGGGTTTGACATTTTACCATACCCTAAGTCATTCATGAGTCTAATGTGGATGAAGGATTATACATACATGGTAATCGATGACGGGAAGGTTCCATAAGTGAGTTCTTATATACTCCATATTTCCTAGTGTACGTGGTGTAGCTTGGCACCCAACGGGTTGGCAACTCAACCTATCGATTGGGTTAAATCGATCCATGATTAATTAATCTATATGTGGATGTGGATATTTAATTAAGGTTGACCAATAAGGTGTTATTTGGTCTATAGAGTTATTAACTAGTGAGATATATGGACCTAGAGGGTCACACACATAAGGTTTATGGATGTTGGTAGATATAGACATAATTATGTGGGTTTTTACGAAAAAAACCTCATTCCAAATGTCTATAAATAGGGGGAGAACGACCGAATTTGAAGGTGCCCATGCAAGCTGATAACATGATAATTAGACATGATAAAACATGATTATTGATGCATATTAAGACATAAATGACTTTATTTCTATGCATGTTATCATATTTATAAGTATTTATTTATCATTCCATAAAAAATTCATTATAATATAAAAATACTTTAAATTAGGGTTAAATATAAGGAATTAAAGATAAATAATTTTGTAACTCATCTTTACTTGAGATTATAGGTATTTTCAAAGTTAAAATAATGAGAGAAATCATTTTATAAACATTTATTTTAAGTTTCTTAAGTTAAAATATTTAAGAAATAAATGTATTTGTAAAATGGAAATTTAAACTCTCATTATTTTTTAATTTTTAATTTTTAGAATGATAGATAATTAAATTTTGGATCAAATGAAAGAAATTTGGATTAATTTGGACTTATATTTTGAAATTTATGAATTTTCTAATTTTAGGGATTTTTTCGGATTTTTATGAATTTATTTTCGATTTTTAAAGTGTTAAAAATAGTTTAAAAAGGGCAAAAAGGTGTTTATTTTTCGCTCGCGGACCCACGCGAGCGCTTGCGTGGCGCGGAGGTGACACGTGTATATTCTTATTTACTTGTAATATATAGAGTTATAGTACATATAAGCATCCCGATTATCAAAACTCGCTAACCTTATAAATCATCACATCTTATATACCCGACATTCCCCTTCTATTTTTACCGTGTGGGACTAAGTTCCACTCTAAGTTTTGAATGCAAGCAACGTGGCCGAAGGAGATGCGTTGGATCAGAAGCGTGGTGAAGATCGCGCGTAGATCGCGTGGACGCAGAGTCCACTAGATCATCGATCGCACACGTGTCTTAAATGGAGATTTATAACAGTCAAGATTTAATGCGATCAAACGCATCCGAAGCGTCCAATGAAGATCCAACGGATGCGCTTTCAAGGCATTTCATAACGCAAGACACGTGGCTTCATCTGAGCACTCCATCGACGATCGGACGACAGCGATTTTATCGTAACGGTTCACGATGAACCGTTTCATCAGAACCGTCGATTAAATCTAATCGGACGGTTACGCCCAAATATAGTATAAATAGAGATGTTCTTCCGATTTGTAAACTATTAGAGAGCAATCAATCAAATTGATCTATTTAGACACCAATACTCTTGAATCTCTTGATCCTAAGCTCTTCTAGACTCAATTCCGCATCCTCGGAGTGCTTAAGATCGAGATTTGGCTGAAAGATGAAGGAGAAATCGAAGCATGAACTCAACAATCGTGATTTCCGGATTTTTGATGAAAAGCCTTAATCTCGGCGATTAATTGGGTTAATCCAATCGCAATCGAGGGTTAGTGGAGTCAATTTTTACTAATCTTTCATCTGTTCATGTTTGATTTTTGTTTAGATTAGGAATTTCATCTTAATTTTGTTTTATTTTCGTTATTTTTGTTATTTTCGCGATTCTAAGTTTCGGAAATTATCTCCTACTTCGATCTTCAATTTCTCTGTGAAATCAAAGTCCAAATTCAATAATTTTTATTCCGTGGAATTGCCTTGAAGTTCTCTTTCATAATCTGTCATTTTCCCCAATTTCTATCATCAATTCATCGTTCGATTTGATCAAATTCAAAGAGATCATCATAAATTTCCTTAATTCCTTGTGGATTCGACCCTTATTTACCATTATACCCGTCAATTCGAGATATTTTCATCAAATTGGTAGGTTTGGACTTTGTTTTGACATGAGACCGTGTGAAATTGATGACCTCGCGGTCTTGTCTCGTCCCAAGCCTTGTGAGAATTCTCTCCTTTCTTATGTTTTTCTCTTGGTGAAGAGATTTGAAGAGGAGATCCAACCATCCGGAGACCGTGTGGATACCGCAAGAGGCTAGACACTTGAATAGCTTCAAGAACTCCTTCAACGAAACCTGTAAGTATGTTTTCTTATTCATACTAGATGATAGGATCATCTGCTCTTGGTGGCTTGGTATTTTGAATGTCCGATTCAATGTTTTTCTGCTGCATTTGATGTTTTGATCAAAATTTTAGAAAGTTATCGACCTCAGATCCCATCATTTAACTCCATCCCTTCTACTCTCTCTCTCTCTCTCTCTCTCTCTCTCTCTCTCTCTCTCAGTTTCCCTCTTCGGTGCAATCTCTTCATCTTCTGCTCCAATTTAGTTTCTCCAGTATTTCGCGTTCTCTCCATTATCACTCTTTCTGGCGTTTCTTCTTGATTTCTCTCTCATCTTTAGTCGCTGCCTCTCCACGATTTCTTATGTCTTCGTATTTCCAGCATTTCCTATCTTCCCCTTTTCTCTTTCTTTACAGCCACTCCAATTCCATCCATCCTTTTCTTTTCTGTCTCGGCTATCTTGATTTTGTGTCCACGCTCTCTAAATCTCTCTCTCTAACTTCCTCTTGCTATCTCCCTCTCGCGCGATCTCACCTTCTATCTCACGGAATCTCCTCTTAACCCTCTAGTTCGCATCGTCTCCCTCACTGAATTCTCACGATTTCAAGTTACGATTTCATTTTTCCAGAATTTCGTGCATGTGCATCCCGTATCATTCTCCCATTTTCTTTTCTTCTTTTATTAGTTTTATTCTCCTCCTAATCTTATTCGATCTCTCTCTCTCTCTCTCTCCCTATTTACTTACAATCTCTTTCCCTCTCTTCGAAGATCTCTCTCACTCTCTCTAAATCTTTCCCTGGAAACCTTCTTTTTATCTCTTTTCAACTCTCCATCTTACTTCCTAAAAGCTTTTCCTCCCTTCCTCTATCTCCTTAACTCACACTCTTTCCTTCTCTCATTACACTCCTCCTCCCCCATTTTTCCTCTAATTTCCGTTTCCCTAATTTATTTTTATTACATCTCCTCAATCATCATCTTTCCTAAATTTTATCTTTGTTTTAATATCTCTCTATGTTGCACACTCTCTAGTTGTTCTTCCAATTGATATGTCCAAGAAGTCTAGATCATTCTCCTCTCTTGCCGACTATATTGACATTCTCTCGCCCTAAAGTCATTGTGGATCGACCTAGGAAACCTATACATTCCAATTATCTCAGTTGCTTCATAGTTTCCTAGTTATAAATAGTAAGTTTGTCGGGTTTAAACACACGATGACTTTGAGCTCAATAGCGTGATCTCATGGCGGCTGGAGTGTTCCTTCGCCATGATTAAGGAAATAAAATGGAAGAAATTCGTCATGCTTTCTTCTTGACTGAGTTCTATCATTCTTTTACACATCCTATCCTAAATAAAACACGTTCTTGAAAATCCCAGAACGATTTATCAAGAATAAGAACCTTCAAAGATTAGGCAGTATAAATAAACTCCATGCGATTTATTGCCAAAACTTAAGATACCAGTGAAGTTGGTAGCGCAGTTTCTCATAATAGCGCAGTTCACCGACATAATAGGAAGAGAAATCAAAACCATTTTCAAACTCGATTTTCTTTCTGATAAAACCAATCGATTTGAAAGTTTGATGCATAAAATGATAACTCTTTAATGCTTTCTATCGCTTGTTAATGGGAAGAGTTAGCTAGCAAAAGCGTGACCAGATATGAACTTGTCTAAACCTTCTCCATCAAGGCAGAACATTCATTGGATTGCCTCATTCTCTCTCTATCAGGACGAGGGATCGTAACATACAAAATGGGGAAATTATCTCCAAGAACTATATCTATTTTGATGACCTTAAAATAGTGGGGTAAAAAGGATGAAGCGGACACTGATGAAGAAGAATTTGGTGAATATACGAACTAATTTTCATGTCCGTATGCTTTCTTCTTCTTTTTTTCAAATCAGTAAGTATCATCGGTAAAATTTATGACTATGAAATTATTTTTTATTAATAGACATTGAGACATTTATCTCTTCTCAGGTACGAATATCCATGGTCAAGAGAGGCCGAAGTTAAGACTGAACCGAACCATGACTGAGGTGGACCGAGACCGAGACCGAGTTCTGATTTGGACCTAATCGTGTGCCAAAAACCGGACCGTGACCGTGACCGGGACTGCCCAACCCTATTAGGCGTTTGGCCTCTAACGATATCAACACAATTATTGCATGATTGAATCTCTTCTAAAACACTCATCACCAAGAGAGGAAGAGAAGAGAGGGGAGAGTTTTATATGGAACGAGACCACGAGGTTGTCAAAAACAACGGTCTCATGTCAAAATAAAGTCCAAACTTACCAATTTAATGAAATCAATTCGAATTGAGGTGTCTAATGGTAAATATGGGTCGAATCCGCAGGGAATTAGGGAAATTCTTGATGATCTTTTTGAATTTGATCAAATCAGACAGTGAATTGGTGATAGAAATTGGGGAAATTGGTATTTTATGAAAGAGGACTTGAAGATGATTCCACATAATCAAAAATCATCGAATTTGACTTTGATTTCACGGAGAAATCGAAGATCGAAGAGAGATGATTTTTTTGAAACGTTAAATCGTGAAATTAACGAAATTAGGAATGAAATTCAACTAAATTATGATTCTAAACAAAAATTAAACACTAAACGAAATTAGATTAGGATAAAACGTGATCACTAACTGATGTAGGATATTTAGAAAGAGGATAAATATGATTTGATAATGTGAGAGTGTGTATGTAATGAAGAAGTGAAAGAAGTATGATATAAACTTCTACTGATTTAATTATATAATTATCCTACAATCTCAGTGAGGACCTATGAAATGATATCAGTGAGAATAAATGTATAATTCGAGAGAAATTTTATAGAGAATGTTTATATAAGAGAAATAGATGATAGGAGAATATGTAGAGAAAATGCAGGAGAGAAGGCAGATGAAAACGGATCGGATAATGAGGGTGGGGATGATCACGATGGGAGAGAGAGATATTAGAGAGGATATTATATATTTAATGCAGGGAATAGGAAGAAAATCGGGAAGAGGTGAGTGGTGATAGTTTAAGATTAAGATGTTTGGATAAGAAAGAGAATAGAAGAGTGATGAAATAGATAGGAGACTTGACAGATGTTGGACTTACAAAGAAATAATATAGAAGAACTATTATCACGAAAAGGATAAGAGAACGATTACCTGGAAATTGATGAGAAGTGAGGCCGTTGGATTCCACAGAATGATCCAGATTACCGTCGCTTGAGTCTAGCTTTGAAGTGGATGAAAGAGGAAAGAAAGGGAGGGAGAAAGGGAAAGGAAGGTAGAATCTCGGAGTGAGGTTGTGGAAGGGATACACGGAAGAATGATAAGCGTAAAAACGCGGTCGTTGAATGCGCGATTTTACGTATCAAACAAAATTTATACTCAACTCTTCAAAACTGATTTTTAAATTAGAATACTAGCAAGTCGAGGTCGAATCCACAGAGAGGAAGGTTGAAAGATTAAAATCAAAAACTATTTTTTTGGTATTTTAGATTTAGAAACCGAAAATGATCGATGGAAGGAAGAAAATGTGCGTGGAGATGAAGTGAACCGAACAAGTACTTCCAAACTCTTTTCAGATATTGGAAACCCTTGATCGATGGTGGAAAAGTGATTTTTAGGGTTTTTCAATGAGAAAATATTGATAAACAGATGAGGAAATCAGAAGAAATGGATAGGAGATAGTTATAATCTAAGATTCGTGATGAAAATACTATCCAGTGATGCTCCCTAATCAAAACATACCTTCGAGAGCCGTATATTTCGTCCGGACTTGGCGTCTTGCATCCAACACGAAGAATGAATAGAAGAGGGAAGAAACTCACTGAGAATGAAGTTCAAAACATGATGAATGATCCATCGTTGCTTTCTTTCCTTCTGGCTAGCCAATGCTAGAAGCATACAACAAAAACATTCATAACCCTAATTTTTTCGTCTCAGAACTTAAATCAGCCCCATCAGATTCGTGGAGCTTGAAATTACAATCATGCCACGAAATTTCAGCCCGTAACTCCATCAGGATCGTGAGATATCGAGATTTTAGTCTGGAGAATTTCTGGTCGTTGATCTGATGCCCTCTCTCTTTAAGTATCCCGGTCAAACCGCTCCAGTCAAAATCGGTCCGGTCAACGCACGGGTCAGACCTGCAAAACCTGCAAAGAGAGAGAAAGGAAAGGGAAGAAGAGGAGAGAGGGAAGGAGAGAGATGAAAGACAAGAGAGAAGGAGAGGGAGAGAGAGAGAGAGAGAGAGAGAGAGAAGAGAGAGAGGGGAGAGAGGAAGACTTTCCTCCTCCTGCCTCTTCTCGCGACGGAAGCAATTTCCGTCGCGAGGAGACGCGAGAGAGAGGAGAGAAGCTCGCGAGCAGAAATAATTCCCGTCAAGAGAGAGACGCGGAGAGAGAAGAAAGAGAGAGAATAGGGGGAAGAAATCTCCCTCTCCCTTACGTGCGCACGCACGCGCGAGGGAGAGGAGAGAAGAGTGAGACACACGAGGAAGAGGGAGACAAAGAGAGAGAAAGGGAGATGAGAGGAAGAGACCGCAAAAGAGAGGGAGATAAAGAGAGAGAAAGGGAGACGAGAGGAAGAGAGACCACAGAAGAGAGGGAGATAAAGAGACGAAGAAAAATGCAGGAGAGTGAGAGATTTCGAGAGAGAAAGACGAAGAGAGAGATTGCGGGAGAAGAGGAAAATGGAGAGAGAGGGAAAAAGAGAGAAAGTTTACTGATGTCGCAGAGGGAGAAGAAAGAGAGGGAGGCTTTTCCTCCCGCCTCTCCTCGCGACGGAATTTCTGTCGCGAGAGAGAGAGCGAGGGGAAGAGAGAGAAACGGGAGAGGAGAAAGAGGGAGAGGAATTTAATTTTCCTCCTCCTCCTTTTGCGCGCGTGCAAGAGAGAGGAGGCTGGGCAGAGAGTGGAAGAGGAGGAAAGGTGGGGAAGAAAGAGGAGAGAGAAGGAAGAGAGTGAGAGAAAGAAGAGAAGAAGAGAGAAAGATTGTGAGAGAAGGAGAAGCGATTTCTCCCTCTCGTGATGAAGAGAGGAGAAGAAAGAGGGAGAGAGGAGAAAGAGAGGAAAGAGGGAAGAGAAGGAGAGAAGGAAAAGAGCGCGGAAGAAGGAGAGAGAGAGAGAGAGAGAAATAAAGAGAAATTTCATTTTATAATTAAAAAAAATTATATTCTTGATAAATCAAAATCATTAAATGCTCATAAAATGCTACTAAATTATGAAAAATCAAGAATATCCTTTAAAACATAGAAATTATCAATTTAATCATTTTAAATCATGATAACATGTATTTATGATTATATTTCAAAGAATAAATGCATAAAATGCATGATATTAATGCATGAAATTGCATGTTATCAGCTTCACGAATCGATCAAAATTCGAGTTCAAAACAAGAGAAGAACATCGGTTTTAAAGGGAATTTTTGCCCAAAAATTGCGGCCGTTTGATTTGGTCGAGAGGTAGGTTTGACGGCCACGATCACTCGGCGATCATGGCCCATCAATTGGCAGTGATTATGGGCTTGATTTTGCCTCAAATGAGCCATGATTGTGCCACGATCGGGCCACAATCGCGCACTGATCTGGCCACGATCGCGCATCGATCGGTGAACCTTAATCCTTCTCACTTCTGTCGTCTGATCGTTCTCCTCTGATAAAGATCTCCGCGATCGTGCGCTCCCAATGAATCCACTAAAAATCGCATCATTCCTTCAGTCGTTGTACGTCCGATGAAGATCAAACGCTCCTTGTGCGTCCACACATTGCCAGGTGAGAGGTATATCCATCTCACTTAAGCCCAATTTAGCGCACGTGTGTTGATGGATGATCGCATGGACTCGAGTCCACGCGACCGACGCTTCTCGATTGGATCCAACGACTCCGATGCTGCCACACGTCCTGCATATTAAAAATGTGTGGGAATAAGGATGGGCAAAGACCGACCGAGGTTCGGTAGACTGAACCGGACCGAGACCGTCGGTCTCTCAAAATGGGCTTTGACGGTCTCCGTCAAAATTTGGTTCGGTCCTCCCCGCGTATTCGGTCTTGGACCGAATAAAAAAAAGGTAAATTCGGCATTCGGCAATTCTGCTTTTGGCATTGCGGTTTGATTGGAATTTGGCATTCGGCATTCGGCAATCGGCATTAGGTCTTCACATCGGCATTTGGCATTTGTTCACGGAAATCGCTCGTGGAAATCATCCGGGAAATCGCTTCTGGAAATTCCATTTTTGTCTTCAAAATCAGGTTTATCTTTTCACTTCTCTTTCTTTTCCCCCAGTTCCTCTCTTCCTCTCTTCTCGAGAGGATTTGGTTTCGTGAAGAAATTGCTGTGAGAAGAGGGAGAGAGAGAGAGAGAGAGAGGAAAATTGCTGTGTCGTGACAGTACTGTAAGAAAAACATAGGAAGAAGAGAGGAAAATTGCTGTTGATCAAATTTCTTCACGAAAAATCCAAAAATTTCTTCACGAAAAAATTTCTTCATTTGGCATTTAAAATAAAGTAGAGACGGCGAACATCGTTTCCACGACAGGAATTGCGAGAACATGAAGAAATCTTACCTCTCTCCTTCTCTGGGTCTGAATCGGCAGGAATCTCTGGGTCTAAGCGGTCCCGTGAAATCAATTGGCTTCTCCTTCTTCAAGACAAGAATCTTGCTTTTTTGCCGCAGTGTTCATACAGAAAACATCGTTCAGACAGGAATCAAGGGAACGAACTCCCCCGTTGACCAGCAAACCTTCTACCTACACTGGATGGCCCTTAGACCCTCGAAAACATCGGGCATTAGTTTTTGACCTTTAACCTTTTCAAAAACTTTAATAGAAAGAACTTCTTCAGACTTCCCTCCAGTGGCAATTTCTCTTGGACCCTATGAGTCACGTCATTGTAGATCGTCGAGGTCGGAGGTCCCCTCTAGTCAATTCTTTCTTATCCTGGCATTTTGCTGACCGGGTCAAATGCCCGAATTAATGCAGACATGTAACATAAAATTAGAAATCAGATGGAGTAAGAGAGGGTGGATAGAGAGAGAGAGCACAATATTGTAAGAAAAACATAGGAGGAAGAGATATATAATTGCTATTGTGATCATTATGAGTGATGAATTCAGTATCTAGTTTCTAATGCTAGGTATTTAATATCATTTAATTTTGTTTATTATTATGGTTTTGATATTATATTTCCATTCTATTGATATGCATTTTAGTAATATCAATTATGGTCCATAACATGCTCGATATCATTTGTGGATGAATCATATTAGTTTCTAATTATTTTTTCCTTTTAAATCTAATTTTGAATCTAATTTTTAACCTGCATTTTAGATTATCATCAATGGAATCAATTGGAGATGAGGTACATTTTATTTTACATTAATCTCAAAAAATATATGATCATAGCTTACTAATGCTATATTTTTCTTTTAGATTGAATCAAACAATACATCAACATTTTTTTCTACAAGTGCTACAGCTACAAGCTCTTCAAAACAAAGAAAAGCCTCACCAGTCTTAGTACATTTCATGAAGATCACAGACGATGAGTATCTTTGCAAAATTTTTAAGGTTGCTACCCCATTGAAAGAGATAAAAGTGAAGAGGGATAAAAGTAGTAGCACAATCAAGTTATGGAATCACTTGGAAAGGTTTCATATTGAGATTTATAAGCAACTAAGGCCATCAAATGCTCCTAATACTTTAACCTACTATTTCTCAAAGACTTCAAAATTTTCAGGCAGGAATTTAGAGAAGACAAAAAAAGAGTGTATAGATTTAATTGTTAAGACAGATGCACCTTTTACGCTACTTGATCATCCTCAATTTAAAATTTTTTGAAACTATTTAGTACAAGGTGAATCAGGGATTCCTAGCTGCCATTCCGGATGACGAGGAATGGAGAAACTATTTGAAGATGAAAGGGATAAGGTAAGAGAATTACTTCGACCAATTGAAAGGGTGTCCCTTACAGCAGACACTTGGACAACTACAAATAATGTCGCAATACTTGGGATCACAATACATTGGATTGATGATATGTGGAGACTCCATGAACAAGTGCTCGTCGTTGAGGAGTTGGGTGTATCACATCAAGGGATAATTTTAGCAGAGGTGGTGCATCGTGTGTTAGAAGAGTATGATCTCACTCAAAAGTTAAGTAAACATGAATTTTGACTTCCTTATTTTCAATCTTAAATCTATAAACATGAATTATTTTTCTAGGTTTTTTCTATCACAATAGATAATGCTAGCAATAACAAGACAATGGCTGCAAGCTTGGAAATTTTATTACGTGAGAGTGGATCGACATTCACCAGGCAGTTCCATGTGCCATGTATGGCCCATGTTCTCAACCTAGCTGTTCAAGGAGGCTTGAAGGAGTTGGGTAATTCATCGTCGACTTCATTATGTTCAGAAAGTGAGGGTGATGAAGAGTGTGAAGAAGATGAAGTGGAAGTTACTTCACAAAAACCGTTTGGAGCAATTCTTCGTCGACTTAGAAAAATTGTTATTGCGGCAAATAGCACACCACAAAGAATTCAACAGTAAAAGGAATTATGTGAGAGGTATAAAATGTCAAATAAAAACTTATTAACCATAGATGTCCCCACTAGGTGGAATTCGACTTATGGCATGATTACGACAGCATGGGACAAGAGGAAGGTGTTGAATACAATGGCAACAACTTGTCTTAAAGGTGGTAAAGGAATTTCTTTAATTATGTCGGAAGAGTGGGATCTTCTTAAGATATTTGCAGATGAACTTCTAGCTTTTAAGGAAGCCACCGAGATGTTTTCTCAATCAAAGGCCATTACATCACCTAATGTTACTTCTATTTTTGATCTTTTGTTAAATCAGTTAAACACATCAATTATTGCCTTAGGTAATCCTTCTCAAGGTGTGATGGGAAGACAAATGAGCATAGAACAATCAGTGGCACTGAAAGGAGCATATACTGTGATGAAAAAAAACTTACTTAAATACGAGTCATAGGTAAAAAGAAAGCCAATCTTTCCTATTGCTACAGTGTTAGATCCATCTTTGAGATTTGAATATATTCCAACTGATGACCAAGAGTATATCACAAATACTTTGAAGCATTTGCTTCAATCGATGCCTGCCTCACCAATATAAAGTGCTTGCTCTCAAAGTGAGCCATTATCCAATACTTTTGCAACGTGTTCGAAAATGATGGTTGAATTGATGAAGCGTAAAAGGAAGAAGAACATAAACATCTTATTAGAAAAACCAATATCTGATGAAATATTTGATTATTTGCATGACTCTCAAGTTGAATGTTCTCATCTCGATGCTCTACAATGGTGGTGTAAGATTGGGTCTGAAAAATATCCACGACTTGCATTGTTAGCAAAGGGATTTCTCTCAGTTTGTGCTTCGAGCTCTCCATCAGAGCGTCTTTTCTCATCAAGATGGTGGATCGTAACATACAAAAGGGGAAAATTATCTGCAAGAACTATATCTATTTTGATGACCTTAAAATCTTGGGGTAATACGGATGAAGCGGATACCGATGAAGAAGAATTGGGTGAAGATACGAGCTAATTTTTATGTTATTATACTTTCTTCTTCTTTGTTTCAAATCATCAAGTATCATTGGTAAGGTTTTTGACTATAATTTTTTATTTATTAATGGACGTTGATATATTTATCTCTTTTCAGGTACGCATATTCATGGTCAACAGAGACCGAAGTTAAGACCGAACCGGACCGTGACTGAGGTGGACCGAGACAGGACCGAAAACAAGACTGAGACTTGGACCGAATGGTGTGCCAAAAACCGGACCATGACCGGGACCGCCCAACGCTATGTGGGAACATAGTCCCACACGGAAGAAAAAACCAGAGATCGTCAGTATAAAATGTGGGGCAGTTTTACGCTATTGCGTTACCGCCCCACTCATATTACTAGGGCCCACTAACCCGTGGGCCCTTGACGGCTCGTTTTCGTGCGTCGTTAAAACACAAATACGATGGTCAAACAAAATTTATAAAACCGAACTCACAAAGACAAGATAGAATAATCAAGTACTGGGTAAGTATCGGGTCGATCCACAGAGAACAGGGTTGACTTTAATCGTAGAGTTGACTTGGTCAAACTTAGGTTTAAAAGGAGTTTTAAATAAGAGAAAATAATATTTAAGATATGGAAATGATATAAATAAGGTAAATAAGAAGTTTTAAGATTTGAAATCTCGGATTTGACAGAGAAAAGTCAAAATTCAAAGTCAAAGCGTTGACTTTGACAACCAGTAGGTGTTCTGTAAAATCAGAGAATCAAATAGAGTCAGAAGATTACGAAAAGTAGATATTTAGAAACTAGAGAGAAAATGGAATTTATTGATATATATTTCGTAATTTTTACATAAGAAATGGATTTATTATGAATTATTGAAAATCAATGATCAGAAAATCCCCGAAATGAACACCTCAGAGGAAATCTTCAAATTGAATGCCCAAATGAAATCCAAACCTTGCAATTTATATATCAATAGAAATCTAAGAACCAGAGGAATCCAACAAGACCAAAATTATCAAATTCTGATTTGTCAATAAAAAGTAATTGACCCCGAAAGTCAACGTTTGACTTCTGATGAAAGATGAACAGTCCGTGGTCAAACGTTAAATTGAAGGGTCAAATGAGCTCGGAATTTGATGAATTTGCTATACACAGAAAGCTGATGAAAAGAGGAATCCAATGAAACCAAAGTCAAGTGATTTGGAATTATAATCAAAGAGATATCCTATTTTCAAAATCAGCAACTTTTCGGACCTAAAATTGGGGAAAATGAAGAACACTATGAACTAATTTACAAAATTAAAGATCTAAACCTAATAAAAATACAAATTACCTCTTGATAATCAATCGAACCTCACTACTAACCCGATTTCCGCAAGAATGGGGCCTCAATTCTCGTGGATTGAAGCGAATTTGCTCGGATTCTTCCTCGTGGACGTTCGGAATTCAAGGGGAAAATTCGATGAAATCAAGAGATGAAATCGTGATTATCATGCTTCAATTGCTGCGTCTCTACAATCTTGGAAGCAGAGGATCACGAGAACTTAAGACCTTCCTCGAAACTCGCTTAATTTCTTCACGAGTCGATCAAAAGTTGAAGAACAAAGAGGGAGTACATGAGTTTTTAAAGGAGAAATTGGCCCGGAAGACGTGGGCTGTAGAGGCGGTCGTGGGCATTGTGTGAAGGCGTCGTGGGAGCGGTTCTTTGGGGCGAGGATGCCGCTACGATTCCGCATAAAATTTGCTTCAATTTCGCTTCAACACGAGCCCGGATCGTGGCACGATCGGGCCACGATCGGGCCACGATCAAGCCATGATTAAGCGTCAATCGTGGGCTTGGATCTCGGTCGCCGTCATCTTCTCGGTTTTAGAGTGATTCCGAGACGAAAGGAGGTTCAATCGTAGCCCGATCGAGCTCCGATCGCGCCGCGATCGGGTTACGATCGGGCTACGATCGGAGTTCTTCGTCGTGTGCCGTCCGCCGTCCGATGGTCTGATCGTGATGAAGATCCGATGTGCCAGGTCAGTCCACGCAGCTTCACTGGATGCCGTTAGATCGCGATCGCTCGATCTAAATTTAATGATAATCGGATGATTCTCCCGTCGCCACGTGGCCATCGCCTGTTGACGGGTCGTTTTTGTGCGTCGTTAAAACACAAATACGATGGTCAAACAAAATTTATAAAACCGAACTCACAAAGACAAGATAGAATAATCAAGTACTGTGTAAGTATCGGGTCGATCCACAGAGAGCAGGGTTGACTTTAATCGTAGAGTTGACTTGGTCAAACTTAGGTTTAAAAGGAGTTTTAAATAAGAGAAAATAAGATTTAAGATAGGGAAATGATATAAATAAGGTAAATAAGAAGTTTTAAGATTTGAAATCTCGGATTTGACAGAGAAAAGTCAAAAGTCAAAGTCAAAGCGTTGACTTTGACCAGCAATAGATGTTCTGCAAAATCAGAGAATCAAACAGAGTCAGAAGATTACGAAAACTAGAGAGAAAATGGAATTTATTGATATAAGTTTTGTAATTTTTGGATAAGAAATGGATTTATTATGAATTATTGAAAATCAATGATCAGAAAATCCCCGAAATGAACACCTCAGAGGAAATCTTCAAATTGAATGACCAAATGAAATCCAAATCTTGCAATTTATATGTAAATAGAAAGCTAAGAACCAGAGGAATCCAACAAGACCGAAATTATCAAATTCTGATTTGTCAATAAAAAGTAATTGACCCCGAAAGTCAACGTTTGACTTCTGATGAAAGATGAACAGTCCGTGGTCAAACGTTAAATTGAAGGGGCAAATGAACTCAGAATTTGATGAAATTGCTATTTACGGAAAGCTGATGAAAAGAGGAATCCAATGAAACCAAAATCAAGTGATTTGGAATTATAATCAGAGAGATATCCTATTTTCAAAATCAGCGACTTTTCGGATTGAAATTTGGGGAAAATGAAGAACACTCCAATTTGCAAAATTAAGCTAAGAACACTAAGAACTAATTTGCAAAATTAAACTTTTAAATCTAATAAAAACTCAAATTACCTCTTGATAATCGATCGAATCTCACTACTAACCCGATTGCCACGAGAATTAAGCTCCAATTTGCGCGAATTGGAGTGAATTTGCTCGGATCCTTTCTCACGGACTTTCGGAATTCAAGGGGAAAATTCGATGAAATCAAGGAGGAATTCGCGATCAATCCCGCTCCAATCCCTTCGAATCGAGTCCCAAACGTGGGGGAATCACGATGAACTTAAGATTTTCCTCGAAATTCGCTTAATTCCTTCACGAATCAATCAAAAGTTGAAGCACAAAGGAGGGGAGAATACATGGTTTTAAAGAGAAAATTAGGCCCGAAATTTCCGGCCGTTTGACGCGGTCGTGGAGCGGAATCGATGGCCACGATCGCGCGCGATCGTGGGCCATCAATTTGAGGCGTCGTGGCTTCAATTTTGCTGCTGAATCAACCCCGATCGCGGCGATTTCTCCAAGTTTGAGGTTGATCATCCCGCCCGATTTTTGAGCCCTTGATGGGATCGTGGGCATGGATCGATGGCGTCGTGGGGGCGTTTTCACGTTGCGACGCCATGGTTCCCGATCTGGCGATGAATAAGCCACGATCGCCGCGCGATCGAGCCACGATCGCGCGTTGATCGTGGTTCTTCGTGAAGCTTCATCCACCGTCCGATAAATTCCCTTTTAGATGAGCGATCAAGATTAGCTGATCCCCGTGTACCTTGATCGCGATTCAAGTTCTCCGCCAGCCGTCCGATCGTGATCCACTCTTGATGAAGATCAGGCGTCCGCGTGATGGAGATCGGACGCACCAAAAATCGCGAACGATTGCGACCGCTCGATGACGATCGTGATCGCGATCCATGCTTCCTCGCTTTGCCACGTGTCATCCATCGAGCGGGTCACTTAAGATGAATATAGCCACGTGCTTGATTTATGATCGCGTGACTCCGGTCCACGCGATCTCCGCCGCTATGATCCGATCGCACGCCCGCCAAGCCGCCACGTCACCTAAAAACAAAGTCCCGTGGAACATAGTCCCACACGTGATCAAAATGAAGGGAAATAATGCGTTAAATAGGGAATGCCTTCCCCTATTAACTATCGTCTTTCTCTTCTATAACCGGTCCACGTGACGCCCATACGGCGCCCACGTGGCGCTATGTCGCGTGGGCCACTTGCCACACCGGGCGCACCCCCGTGCGCCACTTAGCCACGCGCGGGCCACTCGTGGCTCGCCACGTGGCCTCGCCGCCTCGTCGCACCCACCGGGTGGTCCCGCGCGCCACGTGTCAGCGCGCCAGCTCTCCCGCCGCCACGTCATCGCCCGCAGGGTAAGAAACCGACTTTTTGTAATTTTAAATAGGAAAAGAAAAATTTGTAAAAAAATCAAATAAAAAAATCTAAACAGTGCCTAGAACTTCAAAAAAATTAATATCTCTCAAAAGTACAACTCCTTTTTAATCGAAATTTTCTCCATTGGATCACAAATTCTTTTCTTTTTAATATCATATCATTTAAAATATGTTTTCAAGAAAGAAATAAGGATGAATTAAAATTTCATTAAATACGTTCTAATTAAACATTCTAAATCATAAATTCATCCTAAAAATCATCATTCCAAACACTTACTAAAGTCAAAAACTCATTTAATCCCCGATATTAACTTCTATTAATCTAAACAAAAGATTAATCATATCTTAAGCATGAAATTATCTCTAATTTATGCATAAATATCAACTTTAGTGAAATGGCATGCCAATGGAGAAAATTCCTAAAAAGTATGATAACATGCATCATATTCACATAAAATCAGCATGAATATGAGTTAATTAGGGTAAGAATTCAGGTTATAAATGCATGTTATCACCTGTCCCTCCGATCGCGGTCACTTAATAGATAAATTGCGCACGTGCATCAGTTGATGATCGCGTGGACTCGGGTCCACGCGATCTCAGCCGCTCTGATTCGATCCGACGCCCGCCAAGCCGCCACGTCGCCTGCAAGGTAAGAAATCATGTGGGAACATAGTCCCACACGGATTAAATGAAGAATGAGGACGCTGTTAAATAGGGGAGTGACTTCCCTATTAACTATCCTTATTCGCCTCTATGTCCACACACGTGGCGCTCCTACACGGCGCCCCACGTGGCCTCCCCGCCACTTGGCGCGCCTCCCGCGTGGGCCACACGCGCCCTCGCCACGTGGCCTCAGCGCCACGTCGTAACGGCGCGGTGGACCCGCGAGCCACGTCAGCCCCGCCTGGGCGTACTCGCCACGTCAGCCTGCCGTGTGCCACGTCAGCTCCGCAGGTACGTTTTCTTTTTTCGCGATTTTTGTAACTAAAAAAATACTTAAAAAATTCAATTAAAAATCAACTAAAAATCGGAAAAATCGTATAAAACTTTAGAAATTCATATTTTTCAAAATACAACTCCTTTTTAATCCAAATTTTCTCCATTGGATCACAAATTCTTTTCTTTTTAGCATCATGTCATTTAAAATATGTTTTCAAGAAGGAAATAAGGATGAATTAAAATTTCATTAAATAAGTTCTAATTAAACATTCCAAATCATAAATTCATCCTAAAATCATCCTTCCAAACATTTACTAAAGTCAAAACTCATTTAATAATAGAGATTAACTCCTATTAATCTAAACAAAAGATTAATCATCTCTTAAGCATGAAATTATCTCTAATTTATGCATAAATATCAACTTTAATGAAATGACATGCCAATGGAGAAAATTTCTAAAAAGTATGATAACATGCATCATATTCACATAAAATAAGCATGAATATGAGTTAATTAGGGTAAGAATTCAGGTTATAAATGCATGTTATCAGCCCTCCAACTGCCAACCCCCCTGCCACGTGGCACCCCACACGTGCGTCTGCATGGACCCGCGTGGATCGTGTGGCCTCGTGCCACGTGTCCGCGCCACCCGCACCACCTGCGCGCCGCGTGGGCCTCGCAGGCTCTGCCACATGACAATTGATGAACTAAAACTTGTGTTGTTTAAATCCTTGTTGTGTTTTAAATCATACAATACATTTACAATACCTCACTTAGGACAGTAGTAAGCAATGGTCGATCCTCAGGGAATCTAGGTAATGAGGGTTGAGACTAAGGTAGAAGAAGAATGAATTCCTATAGTGGAGAATATTAGAAGTTAGAAGATGAATTTTATAGAGATAGTGGATGTAATTGGTTAGATTATGTTTATGTAGTTCTAATTAGAGGAGAAGGGATGAGAATTAGAAGAGTAGAGATTGATTGAAGGTGGAGAAAATGATGAATGGGAGAGAGAAGAGGTATAGTAGCATGGAGAAAACTGAAGATTCGGGTAGGATTTATGAAGACAAATGAAATAACCTATGATTTAGTAGAATAAAAGGAACTACATTATCCATGGAAAAGGCTTACAAGAGAATCCATCATCAGAATCTTCACACAAACCCCGTGTTGGTGCCAATCCTAGGCCGGGTGGCGTTTGATTTGCTACGACGTCGATCTTCTCTTGTTTTCCTTCTCCAGAACGAACTCGGGCTTCCGATGAGGCCTAGCTTGGGTCTAAGCTTCTCCCCTCTTCCTTCTAGTGACCTAGTGTCAAGAGAGAGCCAAAAGACAAAGAAAATTCGAACTGGAGGAGGAGAACTTTTATGAGTTAGGGCTTCCACCCAATCCGATGGATGAGATTGATTTTCGGGAACTTCAGGAGTCCGATGGGCAGATGGGAAGAGCACGGTGAGATTAGCATGTCGTCAAAATTTCAGCCCGATCAGACGGCTAGGTCATGAGATATCAACCTTTCTTTTTTGAGCATTTCTGGTCGTCGATCAGATGATCTCTTGCATCAGTAGTCATCCATCATCAAGCTCCCGAGATCGTGCCACATCACCTTAGAAGCAACCGCTGGATTTCTGCCACGTCACCAGCACAAGTAAGTGACAAAAGGACAAAACATGCAGGTAAGTCACGGGCTTCTCCTTTGCGCGAATAAGAGAGTGCCACGTCGCTCTCTTATTCGCTTCACGGTCAAAGATGATGGTGTGCGACTTCCACCTCACCTGCGCAGGTAAGTAAAAATTAAATTACTATTTTAATCCAAAAATAGTTAGATGAGAGGAATCTGCGGCGATTACTTTCGTCGCAGATTCCTCATTTAGTGCAAATAAGAGAGCGCCACGTCGCTCTCTTATTAGGCTTAAGAGGAAAACGACAAAAGAGAAATAAGAAACGACAAAAGAGAATAACAGAATTACGGAATAAAAAAAACTTCGATTCGACAAAACGACAAAAAGGAGAAACAGAGCTAGATGACAAGACGGAAACAAGAGAACGACAAAACGCAAACAACAAAACGATAAATGGGACGAAAATGACAAAAAGAGAAGGGTTGTCTGCGATGAATGAGAGAGCGCCACATCGCTCTCTCTCTCTCTCATTCCTCCTTAATGTCAAAGATGACGGCGCCCTCCACGTCATCTACACGGGTAAGTCAGCAATTAAAATAAAATAAAGAAATAAAATTTAATAACGCGGGGCTTCCAGATTGCGACACGTGTCGCGATCTGGTGGCGGCTGTTTGACTTACCTCTGAGGACCCGAAATTGCATTTATGCCCCTGTTATTGATAAATATGTAGAAAACCTTAAGATAATTCGAGATATATCAAGAAAATGCTCCAAAATTGATTTAAATCATTTATAAAATCCCAAAAAAGATATATTTTGCTTTAAAAATTCATTTCATTGCCAATTTATAATCGAAGAGAGATATTCAAATATTATAAAAGCCAAGAAATACCATAAAATCATAATGAAGCAAAATTAAGAAATTTTAATCATAATAACACATAAATATATTCCTTTTAAGCCAAATGTTCATGAAAAATACAAAGTTAAAGGTCATAGATTTATGTGTTATCAGTGGCGCCCCACACAGGCGGTCCGCGTGACCCGCGTGGATTGCGTGGCCTCGTGCCACGTGTCCGCGCCACCCGCGCCACCTACGCGTTGCGTGGGCCTCGCAGGCTCTGCCACGTGGCTTTGCGTGCCGCGTCACATCCGTGTGGGTCCTGCACGCCATGTCAGCTTCGCGCGCCTGGTCAGCGTCCCTGTGCCACATCATCCGCGGGTTCTGTGGATAAAACAACCCCTTTTTTTGCGATTTTAGGTTAGAAAAAATCCTTAAAAAAATTAATAAAAAATCAAATTAAAAATATTTGAAAAAGGGCATAAACTTTAGAAATTCATAACTTTAAATATACAACTCCTTTTTAATCGAAATTTTCTCCATTAGATC
This sequence comes from Lemna minuta, assembly GCA_024174645.1. Taxonomy (NCBI): domain Eukaryota; kingdom Viridiplantae; phylum Streptophyta; class Magnoliopsida; order Alismatales; family Araceae; genus Lemna; species Lemna minuta. Next base: position 7,282,612 of record CM044103.1, on the reverse strand, counting down.
TCAATTTATTTTCTTTTTAATATTATGCCATAAAAATATAATTAAATAGAAGAACATAGGATGAATTAAAAATAACCTAAAAGCATTCATTAAGATCTCTCTCTTTTAATCATCCAAGACATTCCTTCTTAGAATTAACCTTGAAAATCATTTACTAAAGTCAAAATACATCACGGAAAGAACTTAATTCTTATTAATTTAACCTTGCAAAAAGATTAATCATCAAGAAAGCACATAATTATCCCTAATTTATGCATAAGTATGAACTTTAGTGTAATGGCATACCAATGGAGAAAATTCATAAAAATTAGGATAACATGCATCATATCTACATAAAATAAGTATGAATATGAGTTAATTAGGATAAGAATTTAAGTTATAAATGCATGTTATCACTCATCATATGAGATAGATTAGGTAGTACTATTCTTTCCGGATAATTCGATGTCCTTCTCAAATATCCCACGAATAAGAATGTTTAGAACATATGTTTAAAGACTAGTGAGCACTATATTATGATCTCATTATAATTCACTTAGTCATTGCACATGCTCATGGACTTCATTGCAAACATCACACAAGAATTACAATGAATAAATTTCATTTCAATGAACATAAACAAGATACATGAAAGTGTGATTGGCTTATAGGCCACATAATATCCATCATTAAACACGTGAGATCGAAATGAAAAAAAATTGGGGAAGAGAAGAGATTAAGAGGGAGGGAACGAGAGGTTACAAAGAGGAACTAGAGGGAAAAACAAACTACCGTCACGGAAAATTAGAAACAATTAGAAGAGAGAATAGAATGGGAGAAATCAAGAGGCGTCGGAAGTAATGATTGAGGGGGAGTGAGAGGGAGGTGAAGCAGAAACGTGAGAGAGAGAGAGGGAAAGAAAGAAGGTTAGGGAGAGAAAGTGTGCACGTGAGGAGGTAACCGGTGAGAGAATGTGAGGGAGATAGAAAGATGGAAAGTGAATTCAAAAGAGGGAGACAAAATCGGGATTCAAGAGATAGGAAAAAAACAACGGAGAAGGGAAATTGGGGAGATAGGAAGATCGAGAGAGGAAAAGAATAGAATGTGAGAGAGAATGATAGAACAAGAGAGAGAGAAGGGGAGATTTTGGGAGAGGTAGAGAGAAAGAGAGGTGGAAGTGCAGAAGAAAGCAAAGAAGTAGGGGGAACACGTGGTCACAGAAGAGTGAGGGAGCGAGATTGACCGCTATAAAAAATGAGGGAGATGCGGTTACGAGAGAGACGAGTAGTCAAAGCTGAGGGAAGAGCGGTTATCGAGAGAAAGAAGGCTGGAGAACGGATCAATGAAGTAGAAGTAGAGATTTAGATTGCTGATGAAATACAAAAGAGAGAACGATGGATAGAGCGAAAAGTAAGAGAAAAAGAGAGAGAAAGAATACGTGAGCTTTGGGAAATGAAGTGAGGATTGTACTACGAGGAAAAAGAAGCAGAAAACAAAGAGGAGGGAGGAGGAAGAAGAAACGTCTTTAGAAAACAACAGAGGAAGGGAATCAAAAATGTGAGGAAGAGAATGACGAAGAGAGAAAGAGAGAGAGAGAGAGAGAGAGAGAGAGAGAGAGAGAGAGAGAGAGAGATTGTGCTGAAGTGTGAGAGGGAAAAAGAGAGAAAAAAGAAGACGAGGGAGGGGGATTGCAGTCGTGAGGTTGCGAGAGAGATAAATCGAGAGATATAGAAAGATAGAAGGTAATGTCGAGAGAGAGGTGGAGATAATGTAAGGGAGAGGAAGCGGGGATTCTGGAAATAGCGAAAGAAGAGGGAGACAAAAATCTGAAATCGAAAGAAGGATCTAGATGTGATTTCAGAATAGAAAAAGAAAAGGAGAAAACTGCAAGAAAAATAAGAAAAGAAAGTAAGAGGATGGGAGAACTTGCTACGGAGATCGGGGAATGAAATATTTCTAAGAAGGTGAATAAGGAGAAAAAGATTAGAATTAAAGAAAGACCTCGTTCATTGTTTTACACTAGATTCTGACGGGAAGAACGCCGGAGGAAATCTAAACGTAGAAGAGAGAAGGAACAACAGAAAAATAGGAAAGAAGAAGGCGCATCAAAAGAAGAGGAGGAAGAAGAATCTCCTGATAGAGTTTTTCCCCCTTTATTCTCCCGAGTCTCCACTTCAGCTAGGCCCACATTTCCTTTGACTGGGCCCACCCTTCTTGCTTTGGACAGCCCATTATGCTCTTTTAAACACTTCCATTGGAGGATCTTGCTGCCCTTCTTCTTGTAAACTTCCTGCAAATGAAAAGGCAAAAGTCATGTAAAATAAATTCCTCTCAATACACTAATATTCTAGAAACGTCAAGTTATAAGATAGTAGAGGAGATGCTGTGTTCAAGGGTTTAATAGAGTTACATAAGAGCAATTCATGGGTGCTTATAACTATATTTTATGTTCTTATCACACGAGTCTAAATATTTGTCATTATACCCACCTGCAGTGTCGGCGCAATGCTTTCGTAACCCACACTCTCCCTCTCTCTCACTATGCTGCATCATCGCCGCCAGTAAATCACATTCTCTCTCTATCTCTTTCATTTTGCGGGAATGCATGAATAGAGATGCAAGAATGAAGATTCAAGAATGATGAAGAATAGGTTAGAGATGCGGGAATGAGGAGAGAGAAGAGATGGTCCTTTAAAAAATTATTCGGTCCAAGACCGAATAATTTTGAGGACCGGACTAAAACTGGACCGAGACCAGTCCAACCCATTTTGTAGGACCAACGGTCTTGGTTCGGTCTGGTTGACCAACATTCAATCGATCTTTGCCCTTCCCTAACGCCTGAAAGACTTAAAGATTTCTTGTAAGTATGAATTTTATTCTATAATAGATGATAGGATCATCTAGAATAGATGATAATATAGTATATTATTGTGCTTCAACTTTGTTGAATGTCTGATTCAACATATTCTACTACAATTGATGTTTTGATAAAAATTTAGAGAGTTGTCGAGCCTCAGCTCCCAGCACTTGGAAGCCAGTGACAAAAAGAAGAAATCTTATAAATCTCTAACAAATCGCTTGCAAATAATGATTTTTTTTGCAAATGATTGGAGACAAGACGATGACAAAGGGTAGTGGATTGTCAATAGAGTGAGAATAGCTCTCATGGAGGGAAGAATTAGTTGTTTGAAAAGGAAACCCTTTTGTTTAGGGAGACTAAAAGGAAAACAATCCAATATAAGACAAAACCCCCCACAAAAGGGGGAAAAAGGAGAATTTTTTTTATGGAATGGGGCAAACTAACACCAATATATCAATGCAAAATGTGAAATCACAAGATATTAATAAAAATACAAGAATTGGTTCAGAAATTCTTACATTGACTTGAAATGAAATTCATGTGCTCATCATTTAAAGTCTCATGTCTCAGTGTTTTGGTATAATTTATTGTCTAAATTTATATTACTATTAAGAGAATCATTTCTCTGAAAATTATTTTCTAAATATAAAAATTCATAAACCTAGATTAAAAATTTTGTTCAATTATCTAAGCATCTTGAGTTGATTAACTAAAATTTATGAAAAACTCATGGCAGATCCTAGAATAACAAAATTGAATGAAAAACTAAATAAGAGTGTATTTAGATATTCATTAGATACTTTAAATATATATAAAATAGAATATTCTAGAAAATTCCAAGAATATGAAATGTGAAATTATAATTTGGATATCAATTGACACATATTAATAAACAAGTGGATCATCAAAATAAAGATAAAGCTTTGAATATAAATTTTGACTTAATAAATCACTTAGAATCTAAGAATATCCTCAAGTAGAATAGATATGACAAAAATATTATATTAAGTCAATATAAAAATATGTGAAGAAAAAATTCAGTTATTTCATTTTTGAATCAATATTCGAGCAAAAAAAATTTAATAAAGAGAAGTACATTAACACTATGTGTAATTCATGAAGTTGCCCATATTTTAGAAATTTATGGCAAACTATGTCACAAATACATGAAATAAATGATATTTTACATGAAATTATGTGGACATTGTCAATTATGACGAATTGAATGTGCCATGTTTGCATGTCATCAATAACCTATAGGATGTAGTAATAACTAGTTTATTGGGTAGAGAAAGAAAATTGATGGATACTATGTGGCCCATAAGCCAATCATACTTCCACGTATCTCATTTATGTTTATTGAAATAAAATTTCTTCATTGTCATTCTTGTGTAATGTTTACAATGAAGTTTATGAGCATATGTAATGACTAAGTGATTTATAATGAGATCATCATATTATAATCATTAGTCTTAAAATATATGTTCTAAGAATTTATATTCATGGGATATTCAAGAGGGGCATCAAATTATTTAAAAAGAATAACACTATATGACCCGGCTCATATGATGAGTATGATTGATCCTATAGCTTTTAGTGAGGAAACACTAAGGATATATAGGGGGTGCTCGTTGGAGAAAGAGTTCACTGAATTGCTCCGTATGAATCCCTGAATGGTAATTATACCCAACTGTCAATCAGGTTGATTCATATCATGGTTATGTATATGTTCCTTTGACTTGAGACACTAAAGACATCTTATGTATAGATCATTGTGTTCTAATTATGACTTACAAATCTCTAGCCGTGGGATCTTTAAAACACCATATATTAGATACGACATCAAGTCCTCGAAGATGATTGTGTGGTTAAGATGGGATCATTTGCCTTCAATATTTGAGGAGATTGACTCAACGAATGAGATGCGATAAAATCCTTGGCCAAGATAATACAAATATTGAAGGAGTTCCCGATTATTTCCTACTTGCATTAGTACTAACTTGAGTGACCAATTAGAGTTTGACAATTGACCATACCTTAAGTCATTCATGAGTCTCATGCAGATGAAATATTCTATATACATGGTAATCAATGACAGAAAGGTTCCATAAGGGAGTTCATACATACTCCATATCTCCTAGAGTATATTGTGTAGCTTGGCAACTCAACTAGTCAATTGGGTTAAATCAATCATTGATTAATTAATCTATATGTTAATGTAGATAATTAATTAGTGTTGACCAATAAGGTGTTATTGCGCTTATAGAGTTATTAACTAGTGAGACATATGGACCTAGAGGGTCACACACATCAGGTCTATGGATGTTGGTAGATATAGACATAATTATGAAGGTTTTTATGAAAAATTTGTATACCAAATGTAAATAAAGAAGGGGAGAACTATCACAACTGAAGGTGCCTATGCAAGCCTTGTACGAATTATCTCCTTTCTCCTCTTTTTCTCTTGGTAAAGAACTTTAAAGAAGAGATCCAACCATCTGAAGACCGTGTGGATATCGCTAGAGGCTAGACACTTGAATAACTTCAAGAACTCTTTCAAGGAAACCCTGTAAGTATGTTTTCTCATATATACTAGATGATATGAACATCTAATCTTCGTGCCTTAATATTTTGAATATATGATTTAATGTATTCCATTGCATTTGATGTTTTGATCAAAATTTCAGAAGGCTTATCGACCTTAGAACCCAAAAAAAATCTGAATTGATAGAATATAAACAAGTGAGTATACATGTTTGTATAGAAGAGAGAAGGGAGAATGGAAATTTGTCCCAAATGAGACTAATACCTTAGAAAATATTGAGATTTACTCAAACATATTGGAAATCTTAGAAAATTGAATGATAGAATGAAATGGTTTAATTCAAAAAACACAGCAACCATTAACCTAAGTGAGAAAAAATTGGTATGAAAATCAAGGTCACTAGAAGGGGGGCAAAGCATTGAAGAAATAATTGAAGAAAGTTCAAGAGAAAATAAGCACACCATCTTCAGATAGGGATATTTATAATTAATAAAATCTCTTATTAATATATATACATAAAACGTCATGACAATAAAATCAATGACATGGTAGAGATCTATGGATCCCATAGATAAAGCATGAATCATGCTAAATTTCTTGATAGATAACCATTTTAACTAAGACTTAATGAATATCCATAATGCTTGAAATCTAACCTACTAAGTGTCATCCAAGAGCTGATGTAAATACTACAGGAATGGGAATTGACTCTTAGATTCTAATGGATTCACAATCAAGTTCTTTCTATCTTGTTGCAACTAAAAAGATATGACCTCTACAATGCCTTATAAAACTTTCCATGCAGACATTTGAGGAGATCACAAAGTTTACATTGGGCTGAAATTTTTTTCCACAAAATGTAATTATAAAATCTTCATGGAATGTTTGTCCCACATGGAAATTTAGACTATCTCTTCAAGATTTATAATAGATGTCCTTATGTCACCTTCGATTTTGCATGTTTGAGATTGTGGCTTAAAGCAGCTGTCTCAAACCACCCAAACCTCCCTCTTTTATTATGGGTTGACGACTTTGGGCATGAAAATTAAACACCAAACCTCTAGAAATGATAAATCTCACATGATATAAATACTAGAGTTTTAAGAATTATTAAGTGCCATTACATTTTTCTCATTATATATCGCTTTCTCTTTATGAGGATATTAGAGTTCCCTTACAAGAGAAGGCATTACACTCCCTTTTATTGAGAGGTCCATCAATAATTTGTCACCCATTTCTTGTGTTTTTCTAATCCTTGCACATATAAGATTATAAATTCATAACTTGAACTTGTGAAAAGTCAAGGGGGGAAGCCCTCAAAATTTTGATCAAAATAGTGAAACACAATGAAAGGCATTGAATTAAATATTCAAGACATCGTGGCACTAAAAACCAATGATCCTATTATTTAATATAAAATAAAGTCTATACTTATAGGGTTCATTGAAGGAAATCCTAAAGCGATACAAGTGCCTATCCTCTTGTGGCATCCTCACGATCAGTAGACTATTGAATATCCTCTTCGACGCTTTTCACCAAGAGAGAAAGAGAAGAAAGGAGAGAATTCTCATAATGCTTTCATAAGCATCTTGATTTGCAATCATTCTTTCCCTATTTATAGAAATTTGGTATGTAAAATTTTCACATAAACCCTTATAATTATATCTATATCCACCAGCGTCTATAAACCTTATATGTGTAACCCTTTAGGTCGATGTATATATATATATATATATATATCATCACTTAATAACTTTATAGACGCAATGACACGTTATTGGTAAACTTGATCAATTACTCATAATAACATAAATATTAATTAATTACAGATCAATTTAACCAAATCGATAGGTTGAGTTGTTATTCCATTGGGCACCAAGCTACACCACATGTCGGAGGAGATATAGAGTGCATAAAAACTCTCATGTGGACCTTGTCATCATCAGTCATTGTGTACATATAATTCTTTGTCCATGCAAGACTAAAAAATGACTTAAGGTATGATCAACTGTCAAACCCTAATTGGTTACTCAAGTTAGTACTGATGTGTAGAAGAAATCATCATGAACACTCACAAAACAATTTTGTGCGGTCGTTGAATACACAAAATCTCGTGTCAAAACAAGTTCCAAACTCATCAAATTAAAGATTAAATCACTAATTAAAGAGTATAGTGTTGAATAAGGGTCGAATCTGCTGGGATCTGAGGCTCGAAAAGCTCTCCAAGTCTTCGACCAAAATAATGATTGCAACGGAAGGTGTTGAATCAAAACATTCAAAAGAGTTGAAGCACCAAGAATAGATGATCTCATCATCTATTATAGGTGATCCTATCATCTAGTATAGAATAAAATTCATACTTACATGGATCATTCGAAAGTGTTCTTCAACCGTTCAAGTGTCCGGCCTCTAGCGGTATCCACATAGTCTCCAGACGATCAGATCTCCTCTTGAACACTCGTCACCACGAGAGGAAGAGAATATGGAGGAGAAGTTCCACTAGGCTTGCATGGGCACCACTATTATGGTCGTTCTCCCCCTATTTATAGACATTAGGAATGTGAAATTTTCACAAAAACCTTTATTATTATGTCTATATCCACTGATGTCCATTGACATTAACTGTGTCACCCTCTAGGTCCATATATCTCACCAGTTAATGAATCTATCAACCCAACAACACTTATTGGTCCTCCTTATCAATTAACTATATCAACATATAGATTAATTGACTAAGTATCGATTTAACCCAATCGACAGGTTGAGTCGCCAGCCCGGTGGGTGCCAAGCTACACCATGTGCTCTAGGAGATATGGAGTATATTAGAACTTTTTCATGGAACCTTTCCATCATTGGTTACCTTGTACGTGTAACCCTTCATCTACACGAGACTCTTGAATGACTTAGGGTATGGTTAATTTTCAAACCCTAGTCGGTCACTCAATTTAGTACTGATTCGAGTAGGAAATCATTGAGAACAACTTTTCAATATTTCCACTACCTTTGCCAAGGATTTAACCACATTTCATTTCTTGAGTCGATCTCCTCATATACCGAGGGCGGATGATCCCATCTTAACTACTTAATCACCTTCAAGGACTTCATGTCGTATCCAATCTATGATGGTTTGGAGATCCCGTGGCTAGAGATTCGTTAGTCATAGTCAAAACATGATCATCCATCCACAAGATGTCTTTGGTGTCTCAGGTCAAAGGACCACGTACAAAACTGTGACATGAATCAACCTGGCATAATACCATTCAGGGATTCATACGGATCAATGCAATGAACACTTTCTCCAAAGAGCACCCGCTATCTATCCTTGGTGTCTCAACACTGATGGCCACAGGATCAGCCATACTCATCATATGAGTCAGATCAGATAGTGATATTCTTTCCGGATAATTCGATGTCCTTCTCGAACATATGTTTAAAGACGAACGATCAATGTATTATGATCTCATCATAATTCACTTGATCATTGCATATGTTCATGGATTTCATTGCAAACATCACACAAGAATGACAATGAATAAAAGTTCATTTCAATGAATATAAACAAAAGATGAAAGTGTGATTGGCTTGCAGGCCACATAATACCCATCAGAATCCGTGAAGAAATAAGGGAAATTTTGAGATATCCTTAAAATTCGATCAAATCAGACAATGAATTGGTGTGACAAATTTGGGATTTTATTACATAAAGAAAGATAACTCCAATACAAATCCATGGAATAAAAAATCACTGAATTTGTGTTAGAATTTGCGGAGAAATCGAGATTTAAAATTGAGAAAGAAATTCGATCGCAAAAATAGATGAAAACCGAAATTAAAACTAAAATAAACCTAATCTACGATTGAAAATATAAATCGAATGCTAAAGGAAGATAGATTATAATGAAAACATTTAATCTAACTCGAAGTCGTGCTCGAAATGATCCAATTAATCCTTGGATTCAAGGCTTTTCATTTCGCAATTTCAAAAATAAGGTTTTGCGTTCAAGATGTGATGTCTTCCGATTCTTTCAACCAACTTTTTGATTTCAAATGAGTTTAGAAGGGGAAGAATTCAAGAGATTCGAGGACTATGGTGTCTAAACAACTTGAATTGCTCAAAAAGCCGAGAACAGTCTTTTCGTCGAAGAACATTTTGATTTTATAGTCAAATTTGGGAGCGACCGTTGGATGTGTCATTTTGATTTAATCAACAGCTGAGATTAAACGTCGTTTGGCAAATCGTTGTCTTTAAGTCACATCCGTTTGATCTTCATCGAACGATCGCAATGAGTCCACGTGTCCATTGGGCGCATTTAATCTTGACTGTTATAACTCCCCAGATGAACAACTGAGATTAAATCATCTTTAAATCAAATCATTGCCTAATCAGATGCCGCCACATACCCCAACGAGTAATTGACATCCGAGAATCGCAATTAAACCGCATGATTAGGCGCTCGCCCTTGCGCCATGTCACCTGCGAATAAAAATAAAGGTACATAGTCCCACATGATAAAAATTTATATTATTAAACGCATATATAATGAGTAAGCATATAAAGGGTTAGCATAATCGAGAATGGAGACTTATGCCCACTAATCTCTTTCGTCCACACACGTGCACATGCGCGCACATGTGAGAGCACAATAACGCATACAAGCCACGCCACGTGGCTTGTACACGCATCGCTACGTGGCGATGCTTCGCCACATTAGGGCGCGATTAAAACTTTTTTATTCTTCTTTTTCTTCTTTTAAAAATCAAAAATACCTTTAAATAAATTCAGAAAAATTCCAGATAATTTCTAAAAATTGGAAAATTCATAACTTTCACAATACAACTCCAAATTAATTCAAATTTGTTTTGTTGGATCAGAAATTGAATTATCTATCATTATAAAAATTTAAAATATTTAAATAACAAGAGAGTTAATTTGAATTTCAAAAACACACTCATTCCTCTTAGAAAATAAATTTAAAAAATACATGGGTGTAAATAAAAATATTTTCTCTTATCATTTAATCATGAAAATATTAATCTGATCTCAAATATAAATAGGATTAGAATTACATTATTTAATTATACGTAATTATCCATAAAATAATATATTTTTATATCATAACCTAAAATTATATAAAATGATAGAAATGCACTCAAAATATAATAACATGCATACACATAGATTATTTAATGCCTTAAATTGCATTAATAATCATGTAAATTCATGTATAAATAGCATGTTATCAAACACCTTCTCTAATATTTCCACTACCTTGGCCAAGTATTTCATTACATCTCATTTCTTGAGTTAATCTTCATAAGTATTGAAGGCGGATGATCCCATGTTGACCACACAATCACCTTCTAGGACTTCATGTGATATCCAATATATGACAGTTTGGAGATCTTATGAATAGATATTTGTATAACATAATCAAAACACAGTCATCCATCTAGGTGTCTTTGATTTCTTAGGTTAAAGGATACACACACAATCATGACATGAATCAACTTGATTGAAGGTCATGTATAATACCATTAAGAGATTTATAAAAATAAATTTAATATATTCTATCTCCAAAGATCACACACTAAATATCCTTGATGTCTTCACACTAATGGTCACAGGATCAAGCATACGCATCATATGAGTGGGATTAGACAAGCTCTACTTTCTAAATATTTTGATGCACTTATCAAATATTCCACAAATAGGAATATATAGAGCACATGTTTAAAGACTCTTGATCAGTTTATTATGATCTTATCATAATTCATTTAATTATTGTATTTGCTCATAAAATTCATTACAAACATCACACAAGAATGACAGTGAATAAGTTTCATTTCAATTAATATAAATGAGATATATGAAAGTATGATTTAGCTCTTAAGCCACATATTATCCATCAAGAGCTCATGTCCTGAAAATCTTTGTCTTCTCTCAGTCCTTGAATCTACAACTTCAAGATTTTCACCTATCAAATTGGTATTTGATTGATTACAACAATTTTATCTATACTTATCATTAAGATACTATGAGAATATTTTTTCAATTGACTTGATGCATCTCTAGAAAATGTACTTATTTTTTTATTATTAATGTACTCCAATGAGTCCATACTGTCAAAAGTCTGATACAGGATAGAAGGAAGGAACGAACAGAAGAAGAAGGTCAATCATTTATTAAGATAGTTGGTACATATATAGACAGTAGTTTAACGATTACTTTACAACGGTAATATGTGTACATAATAACACATATTCCCATGTTTCTCTAGCACTCCCCCTAAAGCTGAGGAGTGGATATCAATCAATCTCAGCTTGCTTGTCAGCTTCATAAATTGCTCCTTAGGTAGATGATAACATGCATATTTAACTTGAACTCTTATCATATTTAACTTGTTGGAACCAATGGCCCCTTTCTCCCTCTTATCGAGTCCTTCTTGGCCCATATTCACCTCTCTCTCTCCCCTCTCTCTACTATATCTGACGCTAAAGAACCCTAATTATATATCTCTCATGTATGCCCCGATCCTTCTCTATATTTCGTTACATGGTATGAGAGAAAAAATCAGCAGCATTTCTTTCCTCCATCTCGACGGCGATCCTCCTCTACATCTCGAGCTTCTGGCGGCGATTCCAATCATCTAGACTACGACAATTTCTTCAACGGCAATTTCTTCTTCAACGACGGCGTCACTTTCTTCTGCGGAAATTTGACGACGGCGTGAATTATTTTCAACGATTACTCTTCGCGTCTCCTTGATTCTCTCTTCTGCGGAAATTTTGTCTTCGACAACGATGGCAATTTCGTTCTTCTGCAGAAATTCGGCATCAAGCTGTCTCTGGGAAATCTTCTTTTGACGAAAATTTCGTTTCGGCGTCAGGCTGTCTTTGGGAAATTGTTGACAAGAATCTTGTTTCGGCGTCAGACTTTCTCTAGGAAATTTCCGTCTATGTTCTGCACTTTTTTTTCCGTCTCTGTCTTTGCGGAAATTTCCGTCGGAAATCTTTTGTTGAGCAAAAAAATTTTTCGACGAAATTTTTTTTTCTCTGCGGAACAATTTCTTTGGTTGTTTCTGGCAGTTCATTTTTCTGTTGTCTCAGGCGGTTGTTTCCCAGTTACAATAGGTCTTTATCTCGCAATTTCCCATGACGGATGAGGCAGAATCCTCTATTAAGACGGCTCCTCTTGGTGCTCCTGTTGTGTGGCATTCAATCATGACCGCGCTCACACGATCATCGTACACATTTGACGGTACAAATTATAGCTCATGGTCCACGACATTCATGGAATTCCTAAATGCTCATCGTCTCCGGCATCATTTGACGGATCTTCCTCCGGCCGAGTCTGATCCGTCCTATGCCGAATGGAGTTATTTCGAATCGGCAGTATGTACCTGGCTGTGCCAAAGTGTGGAGGGAAAAGTCATGCAGCCAATCAGTACGACACGCCCAGCTCGTGCACTCTGGCAATGCCTGGCGACCATGTATACAAATAAGAGCAACGTGAACGAAAAAGTGCGCCTCTACGAGGCGTTGTTTGCATGCAAGCAAGGGTTGCGATCTCTTCAGGAGTATTACGGCGCCATGGAGTCTATTATCACTGACCTCACAGTCTACCAGCCAGCGTCAACGGACCCAGACACACTAACCCGATATAGAGATGAGCTACGTGCAGGAGCATTCCTAAGCGGGCTCAAACGTGAGCTCGCCAATATGATACGTGGGCAAGTGGTGGGTGGATCCCGTGCCATGCCGATCGACGAGATCTTCTCCGCTGCTATTCGGGTACATGATAGTGTGCCCCCATCATCGATCTCCTCCTCGGTTGATGCATCTGCACTGGTGGTATCTAGAGGCTCGGGAGGTCCTCCAAAGTCTGTTGGAAAAGGGGCTTCCATGCCAATGATGCCTATGCCGCTACACTCCATGCCGCGATTGCTCTAGCGCTTATTCCCTTTTCATTGATTGGTAGAGGACGGTCTACGTATATTCACCTTGTACTCCGCAAGTAAGCTAACAGTTGGTCGTGTACACATCGCCGTGTACCCAGCTCATTGCTCCCTTGCGTGATTGGTTCACACTTGACGTCGTACATCTCCTGTCCACACTACCTCGAGCACTTTATTAGTACATATCAGCCCATTAAGGGCATTAATAACGTAAACAGAAAATTAAAGACATTTATGAAAGTAATTATTGATGTAAAAAAATATTCTGTAAATAGAAACAAATAGTTGTGAAAGTAATTATTATGAAGGTAATTATTACTTCTAATTTTTCATAATATCACTGACTATTTGTAGCTAACTATTCCATTCTCAAGTGGAATGGAAATCTTTATTCTAAGCAAAATCAACATGATAACATCCAAAATAATCTCTGATTTAAGACATTTAATGACCACAATGCGAATAAAATGAATGATAAAGACAAGCACTTTTGCATGTTATCATAACCCCCCATTTTACCTATTTCTAGTCCCTTAGCAATGATTAAGGATTCAGCAGTAGATACACCATGTTACTTGCACTTCGCATCATAATGACAGGTATTTTAAGCTTCCCCTATCGGTGATATATTATCATTCCTTTTCAGAAATGAGGAAATGAAGATATTGATGATAAGCTTGTTGATAACATGCAATCTTAACATGATAAAACATGATTATATACTTTGAGTGCATTTCTATCATTTCATGCAATTTTAAGTTATAATATCAAAATACTCTAATCTAGGGTTAATTATGATGAATTAAAGATAAATATTTTTATAAGTGGTTTTTAAAGTTAAATAAGGAGAGAAATCATTTTTTATAAACATTCATTTAATTTTCTAAAGTTAAGATCTTAAAGAAATGAATGTATTTTTGAGATAAAAATTAAGTCTCTTGTTATTTAAATAATTTGACTTTTACAATGATAGATAATTGAATTTCAGAGCCAATGAAAAAAATCTGGATTAATTTGGGGTTGTATTTTGAAAGTTATGAATTTTCTCATTTTTAGGGATTTTTCCGGAATTTTCCGAATTTATTTTCGATTTAAATCTATTAAAAAAATTAAAAAATGATAAAAAGGGGGGTTAATTTTTGCGTTGGACCCACGTAGGTGCGACGTCGCACGCAAGGCCACGTGGCAGAGCCACGCGGGCCCATGCGAGCGCCTACGTGGAGCGGAGGTGACACGTGACATTATTTATATTTACTCGTATTATATAGGGTTATAGTACATATAAGCATCCGATAGTTCGGATTTAAGCTAACCCTCACGTCCACCACATGTTTTAAACTGAATCCTCCCTTTTATTTTTACCGTGTGAGACTATGTTCCACGTTTTGTTTAAAATGCAGGCGACGTGGATCAACGCGAGGCGTCGGATCAAAGGCGCGATGAAGATCGCGCGTGGATCGCGTGGACTTAGAGTCCACCGGATCACAAATCAAACACGTGCTCTAATTGGGACTTAAGTGAAATGATCACAACCATTGATCTTAAGGAGTTATAACGGTCGAGATTTAATCGCGATCAAACGCATCAGGAGCATCGGATCGCGATCCAACGGCAGCAGTTTCACGCGTTTTATAACGCATCAACACGCGGCCTCCTCTCACGTGTCTGATCGCAATCAGACGGCCGCGACTTAACGGTAACAGTTTGTGATGAACCGTTTCATCAGAGCCGTTAATCAAGATGATCGAACGGTTACGCCCAAATCGCCTATAAAACAATGTGTTCTTCGAAATTATAAGACATTATTGGATGTATTCATCCAATTGATCTATCTACACCCCTCCATCCTTAAATCTCTCGCTTCTAATCTCTTCTAGACTCGATTCTGCGTCCACGGAGTGATTAAAAGTGAGATTTCGTCGATCGATTAAGGAGAATTTGTCTCTTGAACACCGATGCTCGCGTTCGAAATCACAGAATGAATAGCCTTCGATATGGCGATTAATTGGATCGATTCGATCGTTATCTCGGGTTAGAATACTTCTTTTCCCTCTAATCTATCGTCATGTATCATCAATTTGTAATTTAAGATCGTAATTTAGTTTTTTTTTTTAATTTCGGTTTATATTCTTCCGATTTTTGGAAATTTCATCCCACTTCGCTCTTTGATTTCTCTGCGATGACTAATCCAAATCGAGTGATTTTTCATTCCGTGGATACGTCTTTGAGTTATCTTTCTAAATCTACCATTTTGCCTAATTTCTCACCTCAATTCATCGTCCAATTTGATTAAATTCCAAAAGATCTCTCAAAAATACCTTATTTCCCTGTGGATTCGACCCTTATTTACAATTATACCCCTCAATTCGAGTTAATTTCCCAAAATTGGTAAGTTTGGTTTTATTTTTGACACGAGACCGTGTGAAATCGATGACCTCGCGGTTCCATCTCGTCACTTGTGCTGGGTCATCATTTCTTCAATTTCGACCATGAGACTCTGCTGCTAAAATCAAAGGGTATAAACGAAAGGAAAAAATAAAAATCAGAGAAATTTCTCTTTCCGCATGAGTGGAACTTGTCCTTTTGGTATTAGCCACTAGGGTTTTAAATTAAGATTGCTTCCTCCCTCCTTTTCATGTGCAAAGATTTTTAAAATTTTGTTTGAGATATAATTTTCTTTGAGGGTGTAACCCACTTATTCACACATAGCTTGTCTTACTCACTACTGTTGGCAACTTATTTGCGGCTGTCATCGCTTATTTGGAATGTGATGTTGCATTGCAGCTTATTTCTCTCTTTTTCTGGTCTTGCACATGAAAAGACAAGGGATTTATATTAGTGTTTTCTCCCTTAATTTTCACATTTAGCCAAGTAGCTCATGGGTCGAAGAAATGATTTGATGAGGTATGAGAGTTAGAATATAAAGCTAATTCTAGCATCAAGGTCACATAATCATGATTGAAGTTTTCCACCAAACTCTCCTACACATCTTTGGCTTCCACTAGCACTGTAGGTTACCCAATGTCATTCAGCCAGCATATCGACAATGTATCCTGGACTGTTGCCTTAATCATATACTGAAGGCTAAGTAAACCAGCTTAAAAGGTTTATTGTCTTTTTTTTTTTTTGACATAACTCCCTCTGTTATTACATTTTACCCACTGTATGTAAATATAACTCCTACCTTCTATATTATGCTAATGGTAGAATGAGTTAAAACTGAAAGATTCAAAGATTTTTCTTTTAACGCATTCTTAAGTATAAAAGCTAATAAAAATTGAAAATTTCAAACTGTAGCTTTTATTGGTTGGCAGAAGCTTTAGTGCACTCTTCATTAATATTTCACCTTTCATTTTCCTTCTACTGCAAAAGGATATGCTTCATTATTCTTATTTAACAGAATGGTACCTACAAGGTAAAAAAAACAGTTTAAACTTGTTGTTAATGTAATGTCAATTATAACATAAAATGTAATGTTAATCTTTTTTTTTCTTTTTTTCTTTAAAAAAAAACATATTTACCCCCAAGTTAGGATCTTGCAGGTTGTGAATTCCAGAAGTTGAATTTGAGGGAAAATTTTGATTTTCAAGTTCTATATATGGCTTAAGTCTCTACTTGTTTAGCTTAAGTTGGGTTTTATTTTTTTCATTTTAAATAAGAACCACTCCATTATCATAACTTTCAATAACTGCCATTGTTCCATCCCATTTGGACTTCAACTTACCTGGAAATAATTTCAAACGAGAGTTATACACCCATACCTTCTGTCCTGGAGAGAATGTCTTACGGTTGAGGTGCTTATCATGAAACTTCTTCATTTTGTCCTTGTAAATCAGAGAATTGTTGTAAGCTTCATTTCTTAATTCTCCTAACTCATGTAACTGGAGCAGCCTTGATTTTCGAGCATTATCTAAAGAAAGATTAAGTTTTCTTATAGCCCAATAACTTCGATGTTGAATTTCCACAGGCAAATGACAAGCCTTACCATAAACTAATCTAAATGGTGACATTCCTAAGGGTGTTTTATAAGCTATTCTATATGCCCACAATGCATCATAGAGTTTGGTGGACCAATCCTTACCATCTAACCTTAAAATTTTCTTTACCTCCCTGTTGGTGTTTTCAACCTGACCATTTGCCTAAGGATGATAAGGAGTTATGATTCGATGCTCCACTCCGTATTCTTTTAACACAAATTGCGATTGTTGGTTGTTAAAATGCCTCCCTATGTCACTGATGATAGCTCTTGAGCAGCCAAACCTACAAAAAATATGTTGGTGAATGAATTTAACTACCACCTGATGGTCATTCGTTCTTGTTGGAATTGCTTCTGCCCATCGTGACATATAATCGACTGCAATTAAAATATATTCGAATCCATTAGAATTGGGGAATGGACCCATAAAGTCAATTCCCCTTAAGTCAAAGATTTTGACTTCTATAACAGTACGAAGAGGCATCACATCTCTTTTCCGCAGATCAAGAGGCTTGACATTTTAAACAAGTTGTACAGTAAGTATGTGCATCAGAGAATAATGTAGGCCAATAAAATCCAGCATACATTACCTTAAATGCCGTAATTTTTTTCTGCATAATGCCCCCCACAGAGAGAAGAATGACAAGAATTTAAAATACTTACTTGTTCTTCCTCTGGCACACACCTTCGGAAGATGTCATCAGCCCCTAATTTAAAAAGTTCAGGTTCATCATAGAAGTAATGCTTTACCTCCTTGAAGAATTTTTTTCGAGTTGCATAATCCCAATTGTCTTGCGTTACACCTGCAACCAAATAATTAATGATATGGGCATACCAAGGTAATGGTTTACAGTCTATTGCGAGGATGCTTTCGTCGAGAAAATTCTCATTGATAATGTGCGCATCCTCAGCTTGAATTCTCGAAAGATGATCTGCTACTGCAATTTTCTCTTCTGGCCGATCTTTGATATCTAAATCAAATTCTTGTAGTAAAAGAATCCATCTAATCAGCTGAGATTTTGATTCTTTCTTAGTTTGTAGATATTTCAATGCTGCATGATCAAAAAATACGATAATTTTGCTACCCAAAACATATTGTCAAAAATTTTCTAAAGCAAAAATAACTACAAGTAATTCTTTTTCTGTTGTTGAGTAGTTTACCTGCGTCCCTCCAAGTGTCTTACTTGCATAGTAAATTTCCACTGGATTGCCATTGATCCTTTGTCCTAAAATTGCTCCCACTGTAGTGTTAGAAGCATCTCACATAATTTCAAAAGGAAATTCCCATCTTGGGGCTTGCAAGATAGGTGCCTTTATAAGTGCTTCTTTAATGAGTAAGAATGAAGATCTAGCTTCTTCTCCTAAAGAAAAATCCACATTATTACAAAGAAAATGTGTTAGAGGTTTTGCTATTTTTGAGAAATCCTTGATGAAGCGACGGTAAAATCCAGCGTGTCCTAAAAATCCTCTAAGTTGTTTTTGGTTCTGTGGCAAGGGTAGATTCTTGATGACCTCCACTTTGGCTTGGTCCACCTTGATTCCCTCCTTGCTGATAATGTGGCCCAAGACAATCCCTTCTTGCACCGTACAATGGGATTTCTCCCAACTTAGGACTAGATTGTTCTGCACACAAATTTTCAAGACTTGTTCAAGATTAGTCAAACATTCATCAAACGACATACCAAAAACAGAAAAGACATCCATAAAGATTTCTAAAAATACACCAATATTTTCAGAAAATAATGCATTCATACATCGTTGAAAGGTTTTTGGTGCATTGCATAGTCCAAAAGGCATTCTTTTGCAAGCAAAAGTACCTACAGGGCATGTAAAAGTGGTTTTTTCTTAATCATATTCAGGAACTGCCATTTGGTTATACCCTAAGTAACCATTGATAACATGCTAAATTAACATGCTAAACATGATAATTGATACAGATTAAGGTATAAATGATTTCATTTCCATGCATGTTATCATATTTATGTGTATTTTTCTATCATTCCATGAAAAAGTCATTATAATCTCAAAAATACTTTAAATTAGGGTTAAATATGATGATTTAAAGATAAATAATTAATAACCCATCATTAATTGAGATTATAGAAGTTTTCTTTATTTATAAGTTAAAATCCTTAAAAAATAAATGTATTTTTGAAATGGAAATTAAACCTCTCATTATTTATTAATTTTGACTCTTTAGAATGATAGATAATTAAATTTTGGATCAAATGAAAGAAATTTGGATTAATTTGGAGTTATATTTTGAAAGTTATGAATTTTCTAATTTTTAGCGATTTTTCTGGATTTTTTTGAATTCATTTTGCGATTTTTAATGTTAAAAATAATTAAGAAAAGAGGAAAAAGGGGGTATTTTTGCGCGGGGGAGCCACGTGGATGCGACGTGGCACACAAGGCCACGTGGCAGCGCCACGCGGGCCCACGCGGCGCGATGTGACATGCTATTTATATATATCATAATTATATGGGTGATAGTACATATAAGCCTTCAAATTATCGGAAATACGCTATCCCTCTTATTCCGTCGCATCTTATAAACCCTTCTGTTTTCTTTAATTTTCTCCGTGTGGGACTAAGTTCCACACGGAATTTGAAATCGCAGACACGTGACTTGAATGAGGATCGCTGGATCAAATGAAGTGTGATCGCAATGCGTCGATCAGGTGAGCTCGCGGTCCACCGGATCACATCACGCGCACGTGCGTTTAACAAAGAATTATAACGGCTCAGATTAAATGCGTGGGAGAGCATCCTGATCGTCGGATCGCGATCTAACGGCGATGATCTTACGCGTTTTATAACGCTTATCCACGTGGCTCATCCTGACCATCCATCAAGATCCGACGGCTGCGACTTAACCGAAACGGTCCATGATGGACTTTTTCATCGTAACCGTCGATCGTTTCAATCGAACTATTATGCCCAAATATTCTTTAAAAAAAGGTGATCCTCCGATTTGTAAAGCATTCGAGTTAAAAATCAATCCAATTGATCTGTTTAGACACCTCTCATCTCGAATCTCTCGATTCCATCTACACTCATTTCCGCACCTTCGAAGGTTTTGAGATCGAGATTTGGTTGAGTAGAGAAGGAGAAATCGACGCTTGAATCTCCGCATCGTGTTTTCTTCGGATTTTTTATTAATAGCGATTAATCGAGCTAATCTAAGCGCAATTTGGGATTAGTGGAAGCGAATTTTGCTAATCTATCATCCATTTATGTTTAATTTTGATTTAGATTAGGAATTGAAGGTTAATTTTGTTTAAATTTTGTTAATTTCGCGATTTACACATTTGGAAAACTCTCTCTACTTCGATCTTCGATTTCTCCATGAAATCAAAGTCAAATTCAATGATTTTTTATTTCATGGATACAATTTGAAGTTCTCTTTCATAAATTACCATTTTCCCCAATTTCTATCATCAATTCATCGTCCGATTTGATCAATTTCGAAGAAATCATCATAAATTTCCTTATTTCCCTGTGGATTCGACCCTTATTTACCATTATACCCCTCAATTCGAGTTAATTTCATCTAATTGGTAAGTTTGGAATTATTTTTGACACAAGACCGTGTGAAATTGACGACCTCGCGGTTTCGTTTCATCAACCGTCTAGGAAGCAATAGAATTTATGTCCATCTAATCTCTCTAAAATTTGATCTGTGAATGGAAATGGATAATGATCTTTCTTTGTTGCCACATTCAATTTTCTGTAATTAATACATACACGACGCCCAGACACCACTCTTGTCTGCATTTCTTCTCCCTTTTCCTTGTTCACAACTATTGTTCCAGATTTCTTTGGTAAAACATGGATTGGACTTACCCAAGGGCTATCAGAAATGGCATGAATGAAATCTCCTTGTAACCATTTCATAATTTCCTTCTTAACTACTTCAAAAATATGAGGATTCAACCTTCGTTGAGGTTGTCGAGTTGGTCTTGAGTCTTCTACTAAAAAAATTCGATGTTCACAAATTTCCTGACTTATTCCTTTAATATCCTCAATAGTCCATCCTATTGCTGGTTGATATCGTGATATTACTGCTATTAATTTATTTTTTCTTGTTCTTCTAATAACGACGAGGAGATGGTTTGAGTTCTAATTCTTTTCCTATTTCTGCAACTAACAGAGAATTCAAGTCCATTTCTGTTTTTGCTAACTCAATAGACATTACCTCAGAACATAGTTGATCATATTCTCTTTCACTTTCTAGTAATTGATCAATTCCATTTATATCTTCACAAACATAATCAGGTATCCTCTTTAAGTTTGGGATTGGAATTTCTAACTTATCATGTCCCATTCTCAACTCTTTTCTGCCTTTATCAAAATCAGCAATTGCTCTAGCTGTTGCAAGAAAAGGTCTGCCCAGAATTATTGGAGCATTGCAAATTGCTCCAATAATTTTCACATCTGTAACTATAAAATCTATAGGAAATGCTAAATTTCCTACAATGACAATCACATCTTATGATTTTCCATATAGAGCTCGTATTGATCCATCCGCTAATTGCAATTCTAATTTAATTGGCTCTAGATCACTAAGTTTAAATCTGTCAAAAACAAGTTTCGGTAAAATATTAACGCTAGCTCCACTGTCTAAATGGACTCTATAAAATTCCAAGCTTTGAATTGTAATGGCGCTCCAGGATCTTTCTGTTTTTCTAGAAGACTATTCAAAAGAATAGAGCTAACATTCTCAGAAAGCTTAATTCTTTTTTTTCGTAAAGTACATAATTCCTTCACAAACTTGCCATAAGTAGGGATGTATTGCATGGCGTCAGTGAGCAGAATGGTAATAGTTGTGTTTTCAAAGACATCTAGAAAGTGAGAACT
The DNA here is from genome assembly GCA_024174645.1 of Lemna minuta. Lineage (NCBI taxonomy): Eukaryota > Viridiplantae > Streptophyta > Magnoliopsida > Alismatales > Araceae > Lemna > Lemna minuta. The sequence continues at coordinate 7,260,437 of CM044103.1, read as the reverse complement.
TTCTGTTTTCTTTTCATTTGATGTCAATGCATTTGGGAAAGGAATTAATCTTTCCTCCTTTTTCTCCCTTTCTTCCATTAATTCATGAGTCACTTCTGAATCTAAAACATCCTTTTCTGCTGTCTGATTTTTTTTTCGCCTTGCTCTAATCTCTTCTGCTTTTTTCCAGTTATATTGGGAAGCATCTTCCCATTCCTAAGACATGAAATAGCATTCAATGATCTATTAGTTTCATCATGTTCTTGACAAGAAACAATATTATTAGCACTTTTTAATACCATAAAAGGATTGCATGCATTTAATTGTGTTTTATTGTAAGATAAATTTCTAGGATTAACATGAGGCTTGGTTGGAAATTGACCTGAAAAATTACCTTTTGTAGATGATTCTTCTAATTTACCTTTATGTTTTTCTTCTCGGGGCTCTTCACTCATCATCACCATGCCTTGCGTAGATTTCAGCATCTCGATATGTGTCAATAGAAGCTTCTTCTCTTCTTCCCATGCTCTCTCCTTCTCCTGCAAATGTTTTACAATCTCCCACAAGTTTTGATTAAAGGAATGATTAACATAATTTGGAGCACCTGGATGAGGAATAAGTGCATTTTGGTGAAACTGTTGCTGGCCATGCTGAAATTGTGGTTGACCATGATGAAATTGTAAGCTTTGGTATGTTAGGGATTGGTTTTGATAAAATTGTGTATTCTGATGAACATGAGGTTGACCTTGCATCTTGGGTTGGTGATGCTGCAATCCAACTCCTTGATGTACATTATTATGCCCATAATTCATCATTTTGCTCCCAGTATGCCAATTGCTATTATTTTGGTGTTGGCCAAATGCATTAACTTGCTCAGTTTGGATTGCCTTACATTGATCTTGCAAATTGTCATTTGATGCACACATCCCACAGGTAGAATTCACCTGCACCTTACTTACATTCGCTTCACGCTTGATTGTAGTTATTGCATCTTTAAGAAGATGTTTAAAGTTTTCTATTATCTCAAGTAGAGATTGTTTCATCTCTCTTTCCATCCTTTCCATCTTAACCTTTGTTTCCATACCCTTGACATCTATTACTCCTCTTTTAATTCCTCCAGTTCTTGCATCTTCTACAAATTCCTCCATGCGTTTTAAAGATTCATTTGCTCTTGTGTTGAGGAAGTTTCCCCCACTTGATATATCAAAAAGTTGTCTTTCTTGATAATCCCACCTTTGGTAAAATATTTGAGCTAATTCGTGGTCAGGAATGTCGTGATGAGGACATTTTCTGGTTAATATCATAAATCTTTCCCAAGCCTCTCCAAATGTTTCATTACCTTGTGTAAAATCTCTAATTGCTTTTCTCAGAGCATGTGTTCTTCCATATGAAAAATACATCTGTAGGAAGCTCATTTGAACCTCTTGCCAAGTTGTAAAAGTCTTCCCCGTACCATTTAGCCATTCTCTTGCTCAATCTTTCAAGGCAAATGGTAAAAGCATTAGTTTCACTACTTCCTGAGAAATTCCTGGAAAATAATAGGATGAACAAAACTGAGTAAATTCCCGCAAAAATTCATATCGTTCATCGTTAAATCTCCCATGGAAGCTTGGTAAGAAATTCAACATGGTGGAATCAATCTTGAAATTTGCATTCTCATTTAAGGGTGCTGAAATCCTTTAGAAAGCTTCATAATCCGATGGTGCCGACAATTCTTTAAGTGTTGCCTCATGCCGATCCTTTCCATCCTTTGCCTTATCTGCCATCGTCTCTTTGACAGTAATTTTCCTTGTTGTACTCTTACTGTTATCTATTTGCAGCTTCTGTTCTTCTCTACCTTCAAATTGAATCAGCAACTTTTGTCTTAATGATCTTCTTCCGTGCATAAAGTGTTATGCTTCATTTTGATAAGAAGAAACAAAAAAAACAAAATAATAATAATAATTTTTGCAATTTTTTCAGTTATAATCAGAAAAAAAATGCAGCGATGTAAATCAGATGAGCATAAGTTCCTAATTTCCAAAAATAAAAAATAAAAAAATTTGCCTTGTGCTTCCCTGGCAGCGGCGCCAATTGATAAGTCCAAAACTAATCTAATTAATTGTGTCATTATGCCTTTATTTGGACTTAATCAATAAAAATGTATGTAAATGAAATTTTCCCTTTAAACTCCTAGTTATCTAAAGATTAGGCTTAGTAAAGGTGTCGATCCAAGGGAAGCTACGGCAAAGTCTACTTTTCTTTTTTTTTATTTGATTCAGATCTTCTTCTCATCCATCTAAACTCAATAGTCGTAGAGAATTATCATTAAGTTCAACTTATTATGATCTCATAATAGAAGTTTTCTATTTCACCCTATTCTCTTCTATGTCAATTTCCGATAACTATACTAAAGAAACATAGACTCTTCTGAGGAAGTCTACTTTTCAATTAAACTTGAAAGAGAGATATTGAAACTTCTTACCTTGAGAGCTTCTTTTACTCATATCTAAAATTCACTTTCAAATTTTCTATCTATTGTACTCAATTTTATGCTTATTTCCCTTTCTTGATGTTTGTACTTGTCTCTTATTTATTTGCTCTGAGAATCTATTTTCCTTCTTGCTATAGCTACTAAATAGAGAATCAGACTGATTTTAAATCATCTCAACTTTTATCAGATCTGATTTGATTAAGCAGAGCTCTCACCTAAGTATTCCAAATGAATTCACACACAAAAACGGAATAATAGAGTAGAGATTATTTTGCTTTAATATTTTTTTTTGTTTTCTGCCATAAAGGAAATTGCTACACTAACTTAATTGAAGAAATGACAATCTAAGCCTAAATTGGTTTAAATCTAACTCCAAAAGATGCTTAAAAAAAGAGTAAATGATAACTGCTATAGGAAGATACTTCTGTAAGAATTCAGTAAAGAAATACCTAGATTCAAATAAAAAAATGATAATATTGTCAGAATTAAAGAACTATAAGTCTAAACCTAATATTTCAGTTGAATCAAAATTCAGAAGATACAAAAAAAAAAGAATATGAGTAATGACTTCTGTGGGATCTAATCTCAATCACTAAATCTCAAGAAGAAATGATTCGATTAGAGGGAAGAGAAAAGAAAGAAAAGAAACCGACGAAATTTACATGTTGAAAATATAAATCCTGAAATCTAAACGTGAATCGAAATCCAAAATAAACAAGGAAATAACGATTTATAAATTTCGTTGTAAGAATCTATTTCAGTCACAAATCGAGAGAAGAATTAGTTCAACTCAAGAGAAAAGAAAAGAAAACAAAATTATTTTCTAACCCTAAACCGATTCTAACGAACCTCGAAGCTTCAAATTGATGTCCTCAACTCGATTAACTTCTTGAAATCATCAGAAATCGCTTGATCTGGTCTTAATCTTGCTTGTGTCCTCCAGGCCAACGATGCCTCGAGAGCGAAAAATCAAGAAGATAGCCCTCCAAAATTTTCCCCTCCTCCTTTAATCGACTTTTCGAAATCGCGAGTGTTTGTTTGCGATTCGTTATCATCTTGCTACGTCTTGCTCTGCATATGCCGCTACGCTCCATGCCGCGATTGCTCTGGCGCTTATTCCCTTTTCCTTGATTGGTAGAGGATGGTCTACGTATATTCACCTTGTACTCTGCAGGTAAGCTAACAATTGGCTGTGTACACATCGTCGTGTACGCAGCCCATTGCTCCCTTGCGTGATTGGTTCACACCTGACGGCGTACATCTCCTGTCCACACTACCTCGAGCACTTTATTAGTACATATCAGCCCATTAAGGGTATTAATAACGTGAACAGAAAATTAAAGACATTAATGAAAGCAATTATTGATGTAAAAAAAATATTATGTAAACAGAAACAAATAGTTGTGAAAGTAATTATTATGAAGGTAATTATTACTTCTAATTTTTCATAATATCACTAACTATTTGTAGCTAACTATTCCATTCTCAAGTGGAATGGAAATCTTTATTCTAAGCAAAATCAACATGATAACATGCAAAATAATCTCTGATTTAAGACATTTAATGACCACAATGCGAATAAAATGAATGATAAAGACAAACACTTTTGCAGGTTATTAGTCACCACGCAATATGCTACTTCTCCGAAGGTACTACGAACTGATAATTCCCTTGAGTTCACTCAAAATGCTCTACACAAAATTCTGTACGGGAAAAGGAATACTTCATCAGACCACATGCCCTTACACCTCCCAACAAAATGGGGTAGCGGAACGGAAACATCGACATTTACTAGATATGGTACGCACCATGTTGGTTGGTATGAATGTTCTCATGTAACTATGGTCCGATGATGTTCTTACTGCCACATTCCTAGTAAACCGCCTACCTTCTACTGTGCTTAGTGGTGCAATCCCAGTCCAACTACTTATACCCAATGTAGACATGTTTTCTCTACCGCCACGAGTGTTTGGGTGTACTGCCTTTGTCTAAGACCATAATCCTAGCTTATCGAAGCTTGCCCCACGTGCACTAAAAGGAGTCTTTGTGGGCTATTCTCGAAAAAGGATACCGCATGTACTTCCCCTCCACATGACACTACGTCACATCTGCAGATGTCACATTTTATGAGAATGTCCCCTTTATCCAGTAATCTTCTCTAGTACCTATTCTCCTTTCATCCACTACTTCATGACGTGTCGTTTTCGTCCGTCGTTAAAACACAAAGACGATGGTCAAACAAAATTTATAAAACCGAACTCACAAAGACAAGATATAATAATCAAGTATTGGGTAAGTATCGGGTCGATCAACAGAGAGCAGGATTGACTTTAATCTCAGAGTTGACTTGGTCAAACTTAGGTTTAAAAAGGGGTTTTAAATAAGAGAAAATAAGATGTAAGATATGGAAATGATAAAAATAAGGTAAATAAGAAGCTTTAAGAATTGAAATCTCGGATTTGACAGAGAAAAGTCAAAAGTCAAAGTCAAAGCGTTAACTTTGACCAACAATAGATGTTCTGCAAAATCAGAGAATCAAACAGAGTCAAAAGATTACGAAAAGTAGATATTTGGAAACTAGAGAGAAAGTGAAATTTATTGATATATATTTCGTAATTTTTGGATAAGAAATGGATTTATTATGAATTATTGAAAATCAATGATCAGAAATCCCCCAAACTTAACACCTCAGAGGAAATCTTCAAATTGAATGCCCAAATGAAATCCAAATCTTGAAATTTCTATGAAAATAGAAAGCTAAGAACCAGAGAAATCCAACAAGACCAAAATTATCAAATTCTGATTTGTAAATCAAAAGTAATTGACCCCGAAAGTCAACGTTTGACTTCTGATGCAAGATGAACAACCCTTGGTCAAACATCAAATTGGAGGGTCAAATGAAGTCAGAATTTGATGAATTTGCTATCCACGGAAAGCTGATGAAAAGAGGAATCCAATGAAACCAAAATCAAGTGATTTGGAATTATAATCAAAGAGATATCTTATTTTCAAAATCAGCAACTTTTCAGACCTAAAATTGGGAAAAATGAAGAACACTATGAACTAATTTGCAAAATTAAAGATCTAAACCTAATAAAAATACAAATTACCTCTTGATAATCGATCGAACCTCACTACTAACCCGATTGCCGCAAGAATGGGGCCTCAATTCTCGTGGATTGAAGCAAATTTTCTCGGATTCTTCCTCGTGGACGTTCGGAATTCAAGGGGAAAATTCGATGAAATCAAGAGATGAAATCGTGATTATCATGCTTCAATGGCTGCGTCTCTACACTCTTGGAAGCAGAGGATCACGAGAACTTAAGACCTTCCTCGAAACTCGCTTAATTTCTTCACGAGTCGATCAAAAGTTAAGTTTGAAAGGCAGAAATACATTGGTTTTAAAGAGAGAATTGGCCCGACGATCATGGGCAATTGACGCGTTCGTGGGGGCAGTTTTCAAGCATCGTGGAAGCGGTTCCTTGGGCATGAGTTGTGGCTTCAATTCCGCGGCGAATAGGCTTGAATTTCGCTCGAAAAGAGCTTCAAAAATAGGCCACGATCTTCGCGCGATCGACCACAATCGACCACAATCGACCACAATCGAGCGTCGATCGTGTCCCAGATGCTCCGGAAATGAAGATCGAGGGTCGTGGAGTAGATCCCACGCGGAAGGATCCACGATCGCCTACGTCGTCGGATTGGAATCCGACGCTCCAGATTCCCACGAAGAGAGAGAAAAACCGGTCTTCATCGTAGCCGTCGAATGAAGATTAGATCGCGATCCACACGGTGCTCCCATCGCGCGAGATCACGTCCGTCTGATGAAGATCCACCGATCAAGATCACTCCACGTGCGTCGCCATGATCGCGAAAAATCGCAACCGTCCGATGACTCAAATCCGATGAACCCGCGATGACGATCGGACGCTCTGGAGAGTCTCCACGTTGCAATAGGTAAGCCGTCGATCGCATCCACTTAAATTTATTTTTTAGCACGTGCTGATTTGATGATCGCGTGGACTCGGGTCCACGAAATCGTAGCCGTTCGCGGTGAGATCCGACGCTAGCCACACGTCCACGTCACCTGCAAGGTAAGACCGTGTGGGAACATAGTCCCACACGGAGAAAATAAACGGAAACGATGCGTATAAATAGGGGAGTGAATTCCCCCTAGTAATTATCTCTTTTCCCCCTATTACCGAACCTATACGTGGCGCCCCACACGGGCGCCCACGTGTCACCCTGCCACTTGGCGCGCCCAGTGCGCCTCCTGCGCGGGCCACCCGGGCGCTGCCACGTGGCCTCAGTGCCACGTCGCAACCCGAGTTGGTCCCGCGCGCCACGTCGGCCTCCGCGCGCGCCACGTCAGCCTGCAGGTTAGTAAATCCCTTTTTTCTCTTTTTTTAATAGAAAATACCTCTAAAAGTCATATATAAAATCACATTAAATTCAGAAAAAGGGCATAAAACTTCAAAAAATTATAAATTAAAATATACAACTCCTTTTTAATCCAAAATTTCTCCATTGGATCACAAATTCTTTTCTTTTTAATATCATGTCATTTAAAATAGATTTAGAAAGAAGAAATCAAGATGACTTATAATTTACTTAAATCATTTCTCATTAAACATTTTAAATCATAAATTCATCATAAAATCATCCTTCCAAACATTTACTAAAGTCAAAACTCATTCAATAACAGAGATTAACTTCTATTAATTTAAACAAAAGATTAATCATCTATTAAACATGAAATTATCCCTAATTTATGCGTAAATATCAACTTTAGTGAAATGACATGCCAATGGAGAAAATTCCTAAAAAGTATGATAACATGCATCATATTCACATGAAATAAGCATGAATATGAGTTAATTAGGGTAAGAATTCAAGTTATAAATACATGTTATCACTTCACCACCTTCAGACCCACTTCTTGTCCCTGTCGTTCCATCCTCTCCACTCGAGCCTCTTGCCTCTGTTCGACCAAACTCTGACTCCCAATATGATTCCCCTGAGTCTTCTCCTTCTGACTTGCCAGAGTCTCCTCCGATGCCTCCTACTTCTCTCTCCGAGCCTCTTACCCCAGCTCCCACACCTATTCCTCCTCTCTTTGTGCCTATTACCGACCTTGACCTACCTATTGCTCTTAGAAAGGGCACTCTTCACTGTACCCAACATCCTATCAGTCATCATGCATACACTACTCATTTCTCCTCATCCTATAGTGCCTTTGCCCTATCCGTCCTTTCTGGGTCAATACCCAAGACATATCTTGAAGCTTTGTAGGTACCGGAGTGGAAGGCCGCCATGGATGTTGAATATGCAGCATTTCTTCAACGAGAGACTTGGCAGCTGGTGCCTCGCCCGTCCAATATCAATGTCGTCTCATGCAAGTGGGTGTACTCCCTCAAGTACAATCCAGATGGCTCCATCGCTCGCTACAAGGCACGTCTTGTGGCTCGAGGGTTCTCCCAAGCCTATGGTATCGACTATACTGAGACCTTCTCTCCAGTGCCTCGCCTTAGTTCCATTCATATTCTCTTCTCTGTAGCTCTCAACCAGGCATGGTCTCTTCATCAACTCGACGTCTCCAATGCATTTCTTATGGTGACCTTGCAGAACAAGTGTACATGGAACAACCTCCAGGGTATGTTGCTCAAGGGGAGTCTTCTATGGTATGTCTCCTTAAGAAGGCCATCTATGGACTTGAGTAAAGCCCTCGCGCATGGTTCCACAAGTTCTCCCAATTGTTGTTCTCTTATGGTTTCGTCTCCACTGTCTCTATCCCTACGGTTATGCGCAAGCGTACGCCTAAGGGGTGCGTTGTGCTAGAAGTATACGTTGATGATATCATTCTCACAAGTAGTGATGAAGCTGAGATTGCTGCAACTAAGGCCTATCTTCGCCAGCATTTTGTGACGCGTGATCTCTCTCCACCACGGTACTTCCCCTGCCTTGAAATTGCTTATCGTTTAGACTGAATTTCTTTGTGCTAGAGGAAGTACGCCCTAGACCTCCAGGAGGAAACGGGTATGCTCGGATGTAAACCCGTTGCCTCCCCTATGGAGACAAACATCGATTGGTGGGATAAGACAACAACACTATTGGTGGACTCTGGGCAATATCATCGTCTGGTTGGTAAGCTCATCTACTTGACAGTGACACATCCTAATATTGCCTATGCAGTGAGTGTCTTGAGCCAGTTCATGCCAGCTCCTCGAGTGGTACACCTTGATGGTGTATATCGTGTCCTTGCCTACATTAAGCGAGCCCCTGGGAAAGGCCTATTATACCGAAGGCATGGACATCTGCATGTTGAGGCCTACTTTGACCCAGGATGTGCGGGAGATAAAGTTGACAGTAAGTCTCATTGTGGATATGCCACTTATGTTGGAGGAAATCTTGTTACTTGGATATCACAAAAACAATCTGTTATTTCTCGCTCCAGCGTCAAGTTAGAGTATAGGGCTATGGCTGATACTGATGGGATCAAAGGTCGATAACTTTATGAAATTTTGGTCAAAACATCAAATGCAGCGGAAAACATTGAATCAGGCATTCAAAATACCAAGCCACAGAGAACAGATGATCCTATCATCTAGTATGAATGAGAAAACATAGAGATTTCCTTGAAGGAGTTCTTGAAGCTATTCAAGTGTCTAGCCTCTAGCGGTATCCAAACGGTCTCCGGATGGTTGGATCTCCTCTTCAAAGCTCTTCAACAAGAGAGAAAGAGAAGAAAGGAGAGAATTCCCACAAGGCTTGCATGGGCACCTATAGTTGTGGTCGTGCTCCCCCCTATTTATAGACATTTGGTATGAGGTTTTTTCATAAAAAACTCTCATAATAATGTCTACATCCACCAACATCCATAAACCCTATGTGTGTGACCCTCTAGGTCCATATATCTCACTAGTTAATAACTCTATAGACCAAATAACACCTTATTGGTCAACCTTAATTAATTATCCACATCCACATATAGATTAATTAATTAAGAATCGATTTAACCCAATCGATAGGTTGAGTTGCCAGCCCGTTGGGTGCCAAGCTACACCACGTACACTACGAGATATGGAGTATGTAAGAACTCACTTATGGAACCTTCTCATCATCGATTACCATGAATGTATAATCCTTCATCCACATTAGACTCATGAATGACTTAGGGTATGGTCAACTGTAAAACCCTAATCGGTAACTCAAGTTAGTACTGATGCGTGTAGAAATCATCGAGAACTCCTTCGATATTTCTACTACCTTGGCCAAGGATTTCATTGCATCTCATTCCTTTGAGTCAATCTCCTCAAATACTGAGGGTGGATGATCCCATCTTGATCACACAATCATCTTCGTGGACTTCATGTCGTATCCAATATATGACGTTTTAGATATCCCGTGGCTAAGGATTCGTAAGTCATAATCAAAACACGGTCATCCATCCACAAGATGTCTTTGGTGTCTCACGTCAAAGGACCACATACACAACCATGACATGAATCAATCTGATTGACAGTTAGGTATAATACCATTCAGGGATTCATACGGATCAATTCAGTGAACTCTTTCTACAAAGAGCACCCACTATCTATCCTTAGTGTCTCCACACCGATGGCTATAGGATCAGCCATACTCATCATATGAGATGGATTAGATAGTGCTATTCTTTCCGGATAATTCGATGTCCTTCTCGAATATCCCACGAATAGGAATGTTTAGAACATATGTTTAAAGACTAGTGATCACTATATTATGATCTCATTATAATTCACTTAGTCATTGCACATGCTCATGGACTTCATTGCAAACATCACACAAGAATGACAATGAATAAATTTCATTTCAATGAACATAAAAAAGATACATGAAAGTGCGATTGGCTTATAGGCCACATAATATCCATCAGATACGACATCAGAAATGCTTTGGCTAAGGTCCCTTCTTATTGAACTCAACTTTCCTCCTCCATCGCTTATGAAGATGTATTGCGACAATGAAGCAACCACCTTCATCACTAGCAATGAGACCTTCCACATGAGGACAAAGCATATTGAGATCGACTATCACTTCATTTGACAGTATTTCCTAGATGGTACTATATGTACACCTCATGTCACTTTCTCACATCAACTAGCTGATATATTTACGAAGGAGCTTGCTGGGATGGCATATGAGACTATTGGAGGCAAGCTGGGCATGTTTGATCTCCATGCTCCAGCTTGAAGAGGAGTGTTGGAACCGAGGGCCCCTTTCTCCCTCTTATGTGGCCCTTCTTGGCCCATATTCATCTCTCTCTCCTTTCTCTACTATATCTCACGCTAAAGAACCCTAATTATCTATCATGTCATTCTCTCCCATGTATGCACCGATCATTCTCTCTATTTCGTTACATAACTAATATTCATGCTTATCTTATGTAACTATGATGCATGTTATCATAGTTTTATGAATTTTCTCCACTGGTATACCATTTTACTAAAGTCCATATTTTTGCATTATTTGTTAATCCCAATAGGGTGGTGGTTTAAACTAAGAGGGAGGGGTGAATTAGGTTATATGTTAATTTTAATTGTTAATCTCTACTTTTTCTATTTACTAAGATTCTTTGGTTAATCACTCACTTCTTGTCCTCTCGATGCACCAAATATTATTATACTGGTTGGGGGACCTAATATCCCTTAATCCAATCCCGAGTACTATAGACTCAGAGCCTCAATCCTCACCAAATGAAACCTAATCCTCTCACCCCTCAAATGGGTGAAGGACAATGTTCAAATACAAGGATTTAGATTTGCCCCCTATGGAAAATCTAACACTCACCTTTATATGTCCCTACGGCACTACTCACTAGGCCTTGACCTCCTTAGCTTCTAGACGCCCTGACTCCCTCAAGCCGATCTCCACGCGATCGCTTGTCCCTTCACGCTCTGTTGTACCTCTTCTGCTAATGCTGCCGACCACCGGTAAATTGAGACCTCGTCTTCTGGCTTCTCTTGGTCTTCCCGCTCCAAAGTCTTGACTCCTTCTCATCTCAACAAATGAGACACTCATATAAGAAGGTGTTTTTAACATAATATTGTTGGAGTGGCCACTCCAGATGTACTGCTAATGCTATCAAGATCCTGATTGTGTTCATTTTTGCTACTGGAGCGAAGGTCTCTCCACAATCAATTCCATATGTCTAACTATATCCTTGGGCTACTAATATTGCCTTTTATCATTCAATGTGTCCATTAGATAAGTATTTCACAATAAACACCCGTCTACATCCAATAGGTCTTTTTGTAGGTGGTAATTGTACGATGTCCCATGTGCGGTCTGCTTCTAATACTTTTAACTCCTCCTCCATCGCCAATTTCCAGTGTGGGATAGTAAGAGCTTCGTCACTATGTTTTGGAATGTATTCATGATGTAAAGCAGTTTAAAAAGTTTGATATTGATATACTACTTTGAAAAACGTCATGTAGCTACTTATGGGATAAGGAGTAGTTTGCTTATCTGCCGGTTTGGCGTTATCGGATACAATTAACGGTTAATGTAGGTCATTATTATCAGCTATAATTGACTCATTTATTTGAGGTAGGTTTGCATGATTTCCAGCTATCAATGAGTTGAATTCATTAGATTCCTTCGCTTTCTCTTTTCCCTTTCTCCTATACACTTGAGTGTGGAGCGGAAGTTTGCTATAGTTTTGAGTTGTATGGATGTCATCGGCTGGCTCTTCTTCATATCTCAAAATATGTCTATCCTTGTCAGTAGTGTTAGCGATACTAGTGTCTTGTAATATCATTCCTTCAGAGGATGTGGGTCTTCCACTTTCTTGGTCAATCGAGAGTAAAAAATCAGTGTCTTGGTTGTAAAGATAGAACCTTATTAATTCATTGAAAGTAACATCTCTAGATGTTATAAACTTTCTACCAGTAGGATAATAACACTTATAACCCGTATATGCATTAGAATATCCTACAAACACACATGAATATACTTGGGTGCTAATTTATTTGACTGGGTTGGATAGAGGTGTGATAACATGCAATTTCATGCCTTAATATCATGCATTTTATGCATTTATTCTTTGAAATATAATCATAAATGCATGTTATCATAATTTAAAATGATTAAATTGATAAATTCTATGTTTTAAAGGATATTCTTAATTTTTCATAAATTAATAACATTTTATGAGCATTTAATGACATTTGATTTAACCAATAATATAATTTATTTTATATATAAAATGAATTGAAATTATTCTGGATTTTTCTAGAATTTTTTAGGAATTTTTAGAAATTAAAATTATGAAAATGAATCTCTCTCTCTTTCTCCCTCTCGAATTATCCCTCTCTTTCTCTCTCCTTCTCTTCTTCCGCTTTCTTCTCTTCTCGCGACGGAAATAATTTCCGTCGCGAGAGGATCTCTCCCCTCTCTGATAACATGCATTTATAACTTCAATTCTTATCCTAATTAACTCATATTCATGCTTATTTTATGTGAATATGATGCATGTTATCATACTTTTTAGGAATTTTCTCCATTGGCATGTCATTTCACTAAATTTGATATTTATGCTTAAATTAGGGATAATTTCATGCTTAGTAGATGATTAATCTTTTCTTTAAATTAATAGAAGTTAATCTCTGTGATGGAATCAGTTTTGACTTTAGTAAATGTTTGGAAGGATGATTTTACGATGAATTTATGATTTACAATGTTTAATGAAAAATGATTTAAGTAAATTATAAGTCATCTTGATTTCTTCTTTCTAAATATATTTTAAATGACATAATATATAAAAGGAAAGAATTTATGATCCAATGGAGAAAATTTCAATTAAAAAGGAGTTGTATATTTGAAATTAGGAATTTCTGAAGTTTTATGCCTTTTTCTGATTTTTATTTGATTTTTAAATTGATTTTTTAATGAATTTTTATAGTAAAATCGCGAAAAAGGGGGGGTTATTTTGGTCCACAGGCCCCCGAATGCTGACGTGGCATGCGTACCTGACGTGGCGACGAGCTGGCGCAGCGGGCTGACAGGGCGGCGAGCGGACGTGGCGCGCGGGACCATCGGTGGATGCGACGTGGCTCTGAGGCCACGTGGCAGGGCCGCCGATGGCCCACGCGCGGCTGACATGTGTGCGCGTGGCTGACACGTGTGCGCGTATATATCATATAGATTATATCATAGGTTATCGTACATATAAGCCTATTCTTAGAACTGGCTAATGTCTCTAACCGCTCCCCTATTTAACCGCTACACCGCCTGTTATTTCTTCCGTGTGGGACTATGTTCCCACACGGTTTTTCTTTTTGCGGTACACGTGGCGACGCGCCAGGCGTTGGATTCTATCTAAACGGCTACGATCGCGTGGACCCGAGTCCACCCGATCACTGATTACAACACGTGCTAAAAAAGGAGAGTAAGTGGATTAAGATCGATGGCTTACCTTGCGACACGTGGACGATGCTGGAGCGCTGGATCTTCATCGATCGGACGACGTCACGATCACGATCATGATCGCGATCTTCTCCCATCTGACGGCGGACGCTACTTGCAAAAGTAGATCACGATCAAATCTTCATCGGACGGCAGACGGAGCATGACAAAGAACAGCGATCGTAGCCCGATCGTGACCCGATCGCGGCGTCATCGGAGCTCGATCGTGCCACGATTGGGACCTCTTTCAACGTGGAATCGTTTCCACTCGATCGGACGGCGTGCGACGCATGACCAGGACCACGATCACGGCCCGATCGCGGCGCGATCGTGGCCTGATCGTGGCATGATCGTGGTACATTTGAAGCCCAAATTGAGACTAACTTACCTCAAATTCGGGAGCTACGACGCCGCCCCAGAGAATCGCGCCCACGACCCCGAAAAACCGCTCCCACGACCACCTCTATTACCCACGAATTCGGGCCAATTTCCCTCTTTAAAAAGCCATGTACTCCTTTGTTCTTCAACTTTTGATCGACTCGTGAACAAATTAAGTGAGTTTCGAGGAAGATCTCTAGTTCATCGTGTTCCCCCTGCGTTTAGACTCGATTGCGAAGCAATTGGAGCAGGATTGATCACGAATTTCTCCTTGATTTCATCGAATTTCCCCTTGAATTCCGAACGTCCACGAGGAAGAATCCGAGCAAATTCGCTTCAATCCACGAGAATTGGAGCCCCATCCTTGCGACAATCAGGTTATTAGTGAGACTCAATCGATTATTAGGAGGTAATTTGAGTTTTTATTAGATTTAGAAGTTTAATTTTGCAAATTAGTTCATAGTGTTCTTCATTTTCCCAAATTTTAGGTCCAAAAAGTCGCTGATTTTGAAAATAGGATATCTCTTTGATTATAATTCCAAATCACTTAATTTTGGTTTCACTAGATTTCTCTTTTCATCAGCTTTCCGTGGATAGCAAATTCATCAAATTCCGAGTTCATTTGACCCTCCAATTTGACGTTTGACCAAGGACTGTTCATCTTTCATCAGAAGTCAAACGTTGACTTTTGGGGTCAATTACTTTTGATTCACAAATCAGAATTTGATAATTTCGGTCTTGTTAGATTCCTCTGGTTCTTATCTTTCTATTGACATAGAAATTGTAAGATTTAGATTTCATTTGGTCATTCAATTTGAAGATTTCCTCTGAGGTGTTAATTTCGGGGATTTTCTGATAGTTGATTTTCAATAATTCATACTAAATCCATTTCTTATCCAAAAATTACGAAATATATATCAATAAATTCCATTTTCTCTTTAGTTTCCAAATATATAATTTTCGTAATCTTCTGACTCTGTTGATTCTCTGATTTTGCAGAATACCAACTGTTGGTCAAAGTCAATGCTTTGACTTTGACTTTTGACTTTTCTCTGTCAAATCTGAGATTTCAATTCTTAAAACTTCTTATTTACCTTATTTATATGATTTCCATATCTTACCTCTTATTTTATCTTATTTAAAACTCCTTTTAAACCTACGTTTGACCAAGTCAACTCTGCGATTAAAGTCAACCTTGCTCTCTGTGAATCGACCCGATACTTACCCAATACTTGATTATTATATCTTGTCTTTGTGAGTTCGGTTTTATAAGTTTTGTTTAACCATCGTCTTTGTGTTTTAACGACACACAAAAATGATACATCACTCTCCCACTAGGCCACTCCTCCACGATCTCTGCTCTTCTCTCCCTTTCTTTCTTTTTTCTCTCTCTTCCCCTCGCTCTCTCTCTCGCGACAGAAATTCCATTGCGAGGAGAGGCGGGAGGAAAAGCCTCCCTCTCTTTTTCTCTCTCTCTTTCTCTCTCCCCTGCGCTCTTTCCTGCTCTCCCAGTTTTCTCTCTCTTCCGCGTTCTTCCTCCTCTCCTCTCTCGCGATGAAAAAATTTTCCGTCGCGAGAAGATCTTCCCCCTCTCCTTCTTCCTATCTTTCTCTCTCTCTCTCTCTCCCTTTCCCTTTCTCTCGCTTTCTTCTTCTCCCTCCCGCGGCACCATAACCTCTCTCTCTCTTTCTCTGTCTTCTGCGGTCTTCTCCCTTTTTTCCCACGTTCTCCCACTCTCCCCACGTTTACCCTCTCTCCTCTCACTTTCTCTCTTTCCTTCTCTCTCCTTGCATCTCCTCGAGATGGAAATTGCTTCCATTGCGAGAAGAGGCGGGAGGAGGAAAGTCTTCCTCTATCCCCTCTCTCTCTCCTTCTCTCTCTCCTTCTCTGGCTTTCTCTCCCCTCTTCTTCTTTTTCTTCGCTTTCTATCTTCCTCCGCGAATGTCTCTCTCTAGCGACGGAAAAGAATTCCGTCGCGAGGAGAATCCGGAGGAGAGGCGTGTGCCTCTCCTCTCCCTTTCTCTTTCGCTCGCGCGCGCACGCGCACACTATCCCACTCGCAACGGAAATTATTTCCATCACGAGAGGAGTTCTCCTCTCTCCCTCTCCTTCCTTCTTTCTCTCTCTTTATCTCTCTCTTTATCTCTCTCTTTTTCTCTCTCTCCCTCTCTCTCCCTCTCTCTCTCTCTCTCTCTCGCTGTCTTTCTCTCTCTCCTCGGGTCTCCTCGCCACGAAAATGGCTTCCGTTGTGAGGAGAACTCCTCTCTCCCGCATTCTCCTCTCTCCCTCTCCTTCCCTCTCGAGACAGAAATTTTTCCGTCTCGCGAGGAGTTCTCTCTCCTCTTCTTCCCTTTCTCGAGAACATCATTATCAGTGATTTTCTTACCTCTTCTATTAATTCCTTGTGTTGGATGCACGACGCCAAGTCCGAGCGAAATATACGGCTCTTGAAGGTATGTTTTGATTAAGGAACATCACTGGATTGTATTTTCATCACGAATCATTAGATTAGGATCGTCTTCTATCCATTTCTTCTATTTTCCTCATCTGTTCATCCACATTTTCTCATTTATAAACCCTAAAAATCACTTTTCCACCCTCAATCAAGGGTTTCCAATCTCTGAAAGGAAATTGGAAGCACTTGTTTGGTTCATTTCATCTCCAAGCTCATTTTCTTCCTTTCATCGATCATTTTCACTTTCTAAATCTAAAAACATCAAAAACATTTCTTGATTTTAATATTTTAACCTTCTTCTCTATGGATTCAACCTCGACTTGCCACTGTTCTAATTTAAAAATCAGATTTTGAAGATTTGAGTATAAATTTTTTTGATACGTAAAATCGTGCATTCAATGACCGCATTTTTACACGTGTCGAGGTGCATGTAGCATTCATATCAAAATACCCCAGGGCAAATCATTCCCTATTTCGATCATTAGTACTACGGTTGAAAGTAATTGATAGGGTGATTTATACCCTAAGCTAGGGCTAGCTATTCTATTAGAAAGATATGTGGTTGTAAGCATGGCTTCTCCCCAAAGAAAAGTGGGAGCATTACTATGAATATGTAAGGCTCTGTCTTTTTCTTGAATGACACCAATTCTTCTTTCAACAGCACCATTTTGCTAGGGTGTATAAGCACAAGAGGTCTCATGTACAATTCCTAATTCATTACAGTAATGATAAAACTCATTATTCAGAAAGTCTTTAGCATTGTCTGTTTTGATGCCTTTAACCTTCTTTTTAAATTGTCGATCTATCATTCAGGCATATTGTCTGACTTTCATAGTGACTTATGACTTGTGTCGAAGTAGGTTAATTCAAGTGAATCTACTAAAATCATCGACAAATATTAAGAACCATTTAAAACTATGAATATATGTGGATAGAGAAGGACCCCATACATCACAGTTAATAAGTTGGAATGGGTATTTTTGTCTCTCTGAATGGTGGGATTTGTAGGAATGTCTCTTATGTTTTGCTCTTTCACAAACATCACAAATTAAATTCTCAATAGAAATCCCTTAAAAAACATCAGGAAACATACATTTCAAAATCTGAAATGAAGGATGTCCTAATCTTTGGTGTGTGAGCCACAATTTATCTTGTCCTTGTTGTGGGCCAATCATTGCTAAAACATTAAATTCGGGTATGTTGTAGCTCATACTCCTACTTAATGCATGTGGATTCTTAGCGGCAGGTGACAAAACAATTTATGCAGTCGTTGAAAACACACAATTTTTGGTCAAAAAAATTTATAATTCCAAACTCACAATGATTTTAAGATATAAAATCAAGTACAGTGTAAAGATCGAGTCGATCCACAAAGAACATGGTTGACTTTGATCAGAGAGTTGACTTGCTAAACTAATGGTTAATTAGAGATTTTAAGAAATGAAAGTAATATTTAATTAATGGAAATGATATGAATATATTATAGAATATAATTTAAGAATTTTAGAAAATGATTTGACAAAGAAAAGTCAAAAGTCAAGGTCAAGCATTGACTTTTACTAGATGTTGACTTTTTGTAAAATCAGAGAAGAAAAAGGGGGTAAAATATTATGAAAATTATATATTCCGAAACTAGAGAGAAAATGGAAATTTTTTATATATAATTCGTGATTTTTAGAGAAGAATTGGATTTATTATGATTTATTGATAATCAATGATCAGAAAAATCCTGAAATGAACACCTAGGTCAAAATTATCAAATTATCAAAATCAATCAATTCACATATGAATAGAAAGCTAAAGATTAGAGGATTCCAAAGAGACCAAAATTGTTGAATTTCACCTTGCATTTTAAGAGTAATTGCCCCCGCAAGTCAACGCCCAAACTCGGATTGAAAATGAACAGCCGATGGTCAAACATCAAATTGAAGGGTCAAATGAGGATGACATTTTACGATTTAGATATCCACGGAAAGATGATGAAAAAAGGAGTCAAATGAAACTAACATCAAACAATTTGGACTTCAGATCAGGGAGAAATCCTTGTTTCAAAATCAGCACCCAATTTTGGGCGAAATGATGAAAATACCAATTTCTAAAATGAAATTACCTATCTAAATCTAATCTAAACTACATAACCCGATTGACGCTAAGATTGGGCTTCAAATCACATTAATTGAAGTGTATTTCTGCGATTTCTTCTTCGACGTGCGTTCAGCGTTCAAGGGGAGATTTCGATCGATTCTTGCAACAATTCATGATCGATCATGCCTCAAATAATTGCAATTGAGTTTAGAACGCAAGGGGATCACGAAGAACTTAAGATTTTTCTCCAAAATTACTTAATCTCTTCACGATTCAATCGAAAGTTAACTTTACAGAGGAAGAACATCGTTTTTATAGGAAAAATTTGCGTGAAAAATGCGGTCCATCCGATTCGCTGAAGGACGATCGAACGGCTGCGATCACGCAAATCTGATGGGCCACAATCCCACGACACGCATTCCACTTTGCTTGATTTCTGCCATCCAATCATCATCGGGGCATCCTTATGAAGCCACGTGTCGCTCCGTGAGTTGCTGAATACGCGATTAAATCGCGACCGTAGGATCTCACTTAAGCGATCGACGGTCATGGATTCAGCACGTGTTTTGATGATGATCTAATGGATCGAGATCCATCTGATTAATGTGCGATCTTCCATGCGCCTTTGATCCAACGCATATCGAGCGGCCACGTCACCTGTAAATCATGATTAAGACAGAATTTAGTCCCACACGGAGAAAAATAAGAGGATATCTCGCGTATAAAAGATAGAACCCCATTAAAGCTTTGTGTCGCCTGCATGGGCCTTGTACGCCCCCCCCCTCTCTAACCTAGGCCCACTAACCCGTGGGCCCATCAAATGTCAGCCCAACTGTCCACCCGTCCACGTACGCGTCCACGTGGCCTCGTATGGCCCTGCCATGTGTGCGCTTTGTGCCACATCAGCTTTGCGAGTCCCGCGCGAATAATATAAACCTTTTTGCGCTTTTTAATGATGAAATAAATCCGAAAAATACCTGAAAAATCAAAATAAAATCCAGAGAATTTCTATAAAATTTAGAAATTCATATCTTCAATTATACAACTCCTTTTTTACTCAAATTTTCTCCATTGGATCCCAAATTTCTTCATCTTTAATATCATGCCATCTAAAATATAAATTAAAAGAAGAATAAATGACTATTCAAAAATACTATTAAGTGAACCCTATCATCCACTCATTTTCTTTGATTCCTCTATCATCTTCTTCTTCTCTTTCTTCTTTTACTCATGTCCACCAAAGAAAAAAATAAAAATCACTAAAAGGTGGTTAATTTTGATTTGTTTGACCTTATAAAAGGTCATAAATCATTAAAGCACACAATTAACCCTAAATTATGCAAAAATATGAACTTTAGTAAAATGGCATACCAATGGAAAAAATTTATAAAAATATGATAACATGCATTATAATTACATAAAATAAACATGAAGATTAGTTAAATAAGATAAGAATTTAATTTAAATATGTATGTTATCAGTAGGTAAGAAGTAAAGTCCGGCGTGGACTTTAGCAAGTCCAATCTTCCACCGTTGTACGTTGTCACACAGAAAAGCGTTAAGGCCATCAAATTCAATTTTGTGAGGCTGAACAAAGGTAAGTTTTTGTATTGAAATGAGGCTCACAAATAATTTAGGTACATGGAGAACATGTGCTAACATCCCTATAGGATCTAGGTTAAGTGTTCCAATACCATAAACTACTAATAAAGTACCATCAACTGTTTGTACATTCTTATTAGTAGGACAAGGTGTATATGAAGTAAATAGGTTGGCAATGGGTGTCATGTGGTCTGTAGCTCTAGAGTCTAGGATCCAAGTAGTACGAGGATCCTTATATACTGTGGATTGTGGAGTAATAATAGAAAAAAATTACTTAAAATGAAGGGCTTACTAGAATTTGCCATGAAGGTGGAGCCAATTCTAGATGTTTAATTTGAAATAAGTGCCGCCAATTCTTGTTTTTTTTTCTTTTAGCAAGTCAACCTCACTTTTATCGGCTTTATCTTTTATTTTTGTTCTGTCAATTGTATAAGAGGCTGAACTTGGGTCGAATACCCTTGCCCACTATCGATATTGGGTTGATGCATAACATGCTTTTGGCTAATTATAGGATGCCCGATTAGTTTCCAACAGGCTTCTCTAGTATGTTGGTATCTTTGGCAAAAGCCACACCAAAGGGAGTCCTTGCTATCCATTTTCCACTTTGGAGTCCTTTTTTATGTGTAAGAAGACTGATTGAAGCTCGGCTTTGCATTGGGTGCCTCTGTGAATCCTAGATTGGGTGATTGTCCATGAGTAGCACATGTATTGTGTTTAAGAATGAAGGCTTGACTGTCTTTAGGAAGGGAAGTCAGAGTGGTCGGTAGAGCTTTTAATCAAGTCTCCTCCCTTATCACTTGGACAATAGATTCATCAAAGGAAAGAGATTGTTCCTTGTTGAATGACATGTTGCGCATCGTCTCAAATTCTAGACGTAGGCTAGTAAAAAAAACAGTGAGTTTTGCCTTTTAATATATATTCCCTCGCTATGAGATCAATGGGAAGAAGCCGATAAAAATCGAGCTCACTCCATAAGGCATTTAATTCATTTGCATACTCTAGAACGCTCTATTGTTCTTGGGGTAGTTCCATGGCCCTTCTGTTTAGTTTTGTCATGCGGGATTCATCTTCTAATTTGGAATACAATTTGATGATTTTATCCCTTATATCTATGATAGAATCAGAATCGATGAACCTTTCACTGACCTGTGGTTTCATGGAGTCCAACGGCTAGGTAAATATGACATCTTCTTCATCAAGCCATTAGAGATAGTGTGCATCAATGTCTTTGGGCCTGGAATTGGTAAGATGTCCGTCAAGCTTCCTAGGCTGAAGTACTCTCTTACCAAATCATCGCTAATGACATAGGTTTCTTCTAGTGAAAAAATTTCGAGGAGTTGTAGCCGATAAATGAATGATTTGAGTGGTTATTGTCGATGCCAGAGTGAGAATGGTTGATGATTGAGTGATTTTTTTGTCTTCCGTAGGGATAGACGGTATAGATTCCTTGTCATTTGCCATAAATAAAAAATGTATATGTAAAAAAAATATTCACCTCCGCAGAATCTCAAATCAGATATGATATTTGCTCAGCGTTCTACAGATAAGCAGCTTTGGAACGCTTTAAGTATACTTGTTCCCACAGATACGCAGCTCGAGACAAGCGGATATAATGTTGTTCTCTTAAGTACCTTCCTGCAGATGCGCAGAATCAGGAAGATAGTAGAAATCAAAGTTGAGGGTGTATTCCGAAGACTAGGGTTCCTGCAATCTTGTAGATCGAGAATGCACAAGAGGAAACGAAAAGAAGGAACGATAGTGTTGCCCACTCGTTACGCTTCGGGAGCTCTATTGCTTTCGAACTTTTCCGTCTTCGATCTTATGCTCGATACCATGTCCAAAACTCTGATACATGATAGAAGGAAGGAACGAACAGAAGAAGAAGGTTAATCATTCATTAATATAGTTGGTACATATATAGACAATAGCTTAACGGCTAGTTTACAACGGTAATATGTGTACACAATGACACATATACCCATGTTTCTCTAACACATACAAAAAAAAATATTCTCATGTCGTTGTACAAAATAGTTGCATTAGTTTATATTTTGATTTCATTTGGATCATCTCATCAAGATACTTCAACAACAATTGAACAAACTTGCAATATATGAAGAAAATCTCTTGAGATGGCTACTCATTACTTTCTTTTTCTTCAATTCTATTGAGAAGCTTACCAAATACAGACACAAAAGTTTATCTAAATCTGTCAAGAAAAGCCAGAAGTCTTAGTTATCTTCAAATGCAACACATCAGAGAGTGAAACATCTCCCAGCCCTCTCTCTACACTACTTTATCTCAACAAAGGATCAAGAATAAGATCCTAGATAGGGAAGGCCAAAGAAAGACCGAAGGTCGGTCGACCAGACCGAACTGAGACCGTTAGTCCCACAAAATGGGTCGAACCGGTCTCCGTCCAACTTCGGTCCGGTCCTCTTCAGGCCTTTGGTCTTGGACCGAAGGGTGAAATCTGACGTTCTTGCATCCGGCATTCCCGCATCCCGCATTTCTAACCTATTATCTCTCTCATGCAGGTGATTCATGGAAACTGAATGTCGAAACTCGAAAGTATTTGAGATCCCAATGGATGGTCTACTTGTAAAGTTCATGTTTTTTTTGTTCCAGATTTTCATAGCTTGTGGGCTCGGGAATGGCAGACCTAATGATCCATTCCGCAAACCAAATATCTCTCTCTCTCTCTCTCTCTCTCTCTCTCTCTCTCTCTCTCTCTCTCTCTCTCTCTCTCTCAGCCTCCCTGATGGCGAGCAAGACCCACCGCCAGCAGCTCAAGAGACACCGGCAGCCCGAGTCCAGCCCGATCGACGCGCGAAGACGAAGGAGCCTGGCTTTTGGCACGCGGCCTAGACGCGAGACGACACCGACCTACTCTTCTTCTTCTTTTCTTCCTCTTCTCCTTGGATTATGGGGGTCTCACATTTGTGCGTTAGTGGACCCGCTTATGTTGTGTGTGTGTTTATGTTTGTTTTCCTTTTGGGTTTATGTGGGTCCCTATTCCGGAGGCCCACTTAAACCCCAAAAGGAGAGGGCCTCAAGTAGGTCCACCCTCCCTTAGCCCACTGTTGGGCCCTATATAAGGGATGGTAGGACCTCCCCTCAACCCTAGAGTTGTTTTGCGCCGCTTACGTTTAATACGTTTATCTTAGTTCTCTTAGATGCGTTGAAGAGAAGGAAGGGAAGGGAGTCGTGAGAGGCCGTGAGGGGTATCTCCCTCCATCTGCCGACCGCTAGCAAGAGGAGCGCGGAAAGAAAACAAACCGCTGTGAAGGGAAGAAGGGAAACCGGTGGACGCCGTACAAGCACCGCGAGATCACCCTCCCTCACCGTGTGACGAATCACCGCGACGATCCCAGATCTCAGCGACTGTACCCTCCTCCCACCACTCACCTTTCCTCCTTCCCCCCGTTTAGTAGTTTTCTCTCTCCGTCGCGGACGTCCGTCTGACGCCCGACGTATTCCCGCCGAGGTAGGTGACGCTCGTCCTCTCCTCTCTCCACTATCTCTCTACTCCTTTTATGCCCGCACCTGACACCTCTACAACTTCTGACCCTCCACGTTCCCACTCCCTCGCCAACTGCACCGCGTCGCGCCCATCCTCCCTCTTCGCACGCGGTATTTCCCTATTCTCCTTATCTCCCGCAACCCTCCCGTGACCGTCCGTCACAGACCCTCACACCCTCTTCCGTACTGTATCGTCCCCTCACCCGCGATATCTCTTCAGTTACGCCCTGCCCGCTCAATCTCTTTCCCGCACCGTTCATTCACCTTACCTGCAGCTCCTTCCCGCTGTCCCGCTGACCTCTCCCACTCCGTTTCCTGTCCGCATTTGCCCTCCTCTTCCGCGACCATTCTACCTACCATTCCATCTTCTGTCCCCGCAACTTTCTCCCTCTTCACGGCGTCATCTGCCTTTGCAGTTTCATGCTACGCGAGGTCCGCCGCTGATCGCCTCGTATCGGGACCATTTCCACTATCCTCTTCACCTTCCTAAAGTGTGAGATGTCACGTCGAATCTCCGCCGCGTCACAACCCGTCGGGCTACGCAGCCCCCCGAAGGTTAACTCCGTACCCTTCCCTACTTCCATTCAATTATCTTTCGAAGGATTCCCTCGGCTTGTTTCCACCGCCTTCAGACTCGCCACTGATCGTGAGCAGCCACTTTGGTCTTCTCACGACGACTGTTCCACCGTCTATCCAGACGTGGACCGGCCGGGTCTCAGTTTTGCCATCGTCGAGTGTTTCCCCGGGTTGTTGTTCGGAGCTGACGTTGCTTCTTGGTACGCTTGCTTGTACTTAGGTTAGGGAATTGACCTAGAGTCGTTAGGTTCCACACCACTACGGATCGGGCCGACTGCTCCATCCACCGGACGTCGAGTCTCATTGATCGGGTACGAGGGTATACACCCCTCGTCCTGCATCACTCCCGCCTAGTTCGCGCATCGGCAGACCACGAGCGCGCGCGCGCCACGGGCGTTCACACTGCAGGTTTCCTCGCGGTGTCTTCGGGGCTCTCCGAGTTAGGTCTTCCTTGCCCTGCGTCGAGCAGCCTTACCCTACCGATCCTGCGACGCCGAAGACTCACGAGGCACGAGGAATTTCTGGCTTCTCAGCTGGTGTTGTTGCCCGGAGAAGCGGTTGGAAGACCTCCTCACCACGACTCGACGTCCCGTCTGTTGTCTCGCGCAACCCGCCTGCATCACCATCAGCCCGCCAGGTGTGCGCTCCGCTTGTCATTCGATCGACATCGGGAGAAGGAGAGGGACGAAGCGCACCGCTGGACGATGACGCGGGAGGAATCTGCTAGAAGAAGACGACGCGGGAGAATTCGTTGTCCTTCCACGTGACGGAAAGGCTGGACAGAGAAGACGATGGAACAGAGAAGAAGATGACATAGCGATAGAGACGAAGGAGTACGAACGGGAAATCCTCGCGCTGGCCCTGCTTTTGCGAAGTTTCCCTCCGCGAAATCAGCTCAAGCGGAGGGCCTCCACATACTCTCTCTCTCTCTATCTCTTCTTCTTCTTCTTCTTCTTCACTCTCTCTTTCCTTCTCTCTCTATCTATCTCTTATCCTTCTCTCTCTATCTCTCTCTCTATCTCTCTATCTCTTCTTCTTCTTCTTCTTTACTCTCTCTTTCCTTCTCTCTCTCTCTCTCTTCTCACTCTCTTTCATTCTCTCCATCTTTGCATTCCTTGAAGGATTTCTTGTAGATGACCAAGATTTCTCTCGTCACGTCAGGAGCTTTTATGTAGGGGATGCGGTAGGAAGAAAATATGATCACAATGATGCGGACATCGAATTTTCCAAGGTAAGGATGTCGGACGAGTGATACTCGGTGAGGTTAGTATTTATTTATTTGGATCATTATCTGGTACACTCCAGCTTCTTATTCTGTCGAATTCAGGCTGTGGGGTTGAGATTCTTTGTGCTTGAGGAATTTTTCTCAAGCTCATCAGATGGGATTCTAAGTGATCAGGGAGAACCTACCCTTTGATTATTATGGGTGTTACAAAATAGCTTGCAGTTAAGGCGATAAGTATCCTGGCCGGGTTAATTCTCTTCTTTGTGCGCCTTACCCACTGGCATTGAGATGGGTCCCTTTTGGACAAGAACAAGGGTTGTGTGTGTGAGAGGGAAACCTGTTTCATCTGAAATGGAAAACCGCGAGCTTTACCTATTTTTTGTGGTCTTTTCTTCTCCCTATTGAAACCTAGACATGTACGATCCACCGGATCAAAATTTACAAGAGTGAACGGATAGTTGCCTGTATCAACTTTACATATA
Source organism: Lemna minuta (assembly GCA_024174645.1). Classification (NCBI taxonomy): domain Eukaryota; kingdom Viridiplantae; phylum Streptophyta; class Magnoliopsida; order Alismatales; family Araceae; genus Lemna; species Lemna minuta. Next base: position 7,234,218 of record CM044103.1, on the reverse strand, counting down.
AACCCAAATGAACTGAGATTTTTCTGATGGGCGCTCAAGCAAATACCCAAGCATTGAGAACGTGAACGTCGGTTTATTGACGAATGACCTAGTTTTGATAGAATAAACGTTTTTCGTCCATCAGTAGTCAAATTCAACAAGTTCTAGAAAAATTCAAACATTATGGCAAACTTTGTAAAACGTCATGACTTTTTTTTATAATTGTGGGAAAACTTTAGTGATACTTGGGAAAACTTAGATCAAATTTGACAGATTTTTTTAATTATGTTGTTTTGATGGATGATTCAAACAGAGAATTTTACTTCATAATTAGATTTTTTTGCTATAAATTTTTAATTAGATTGTTACTTAAGGTTTTTTACTATAATTTTTTTTTTATTAATGGACGTTGATATATTTATCTCTTTTCAGGTACGCATATTCATTGTCAATAAAGACCGAAGTTAAGACCGAGACCGAACCGTGACCGGGGTGGACTGAGACCAAGACCGAGACCGAATTCAGATTTGGACCGAATGGTGTGCCAAAAACAGGACTGTGACCGGGACCGCCCAACCCTAATCCTAGACAATGGGCTACCCTTTCCTTGGGATCCCGGGTCACATTCCACTCTTGCCCATCATCGTTACGGCATCTAAAAATAAATAAATGAATCATTTATTTATGACTCGAATTCTACAATACCCAGTTACATAAATCAAATAATTTTACCATCAGATGAGATCAAACGTTGTTTATTCTCTTTCTTCAATTATTATCATTATCCTCAGATAGATGAAGTGGAATCTCTACCGGAAAGGGACACGCCCTCATTTGCTCAAGTCCAAGCTGTGCACGCTCATTGTCCCCAAAACCCAGTACAGTGCCTTGCCTAGTTATTGCCATAGTGTGATAAAGCCCAGAGCTAATTTGGGCTACGCTTGAATCCTTTAAGCAGTCAAGCCGCCTTGGCCTCAACACCTTATCAGATCTTCCGCACCTTTCAGACAACCCTAAACTCCCAAACCCCATCCAACCGAATGCATGCACAGAACCGTCATCCCCCACAACAAAAGTCTTCCTCTTCCTTGCACACACCTGCACTGATAGCGAAACCGTTCATCCCACTTACCAGTTCTGGGATCCTCTTGTCATTCTCATCTCCGTGGCCCAGTGCTCCACAGTACCCTCTCCCCCATGTATACACCTGCAGAATCGAAGTCAGCCCACTAGTCAAATAACAAGTGTTGACCTCTTGGGACCCGCATATCTCTAGTGAAAAGACTAAGTTTTAACATCTGGGTCACTTTTCAACTTGGGGGTTAACATCTGGATCAACGGTACCCATCCCTTACGTACACACTTAGAAAATAAAAGTCAACCAAGAAGTCTAAAACAATATTGACTGATTGTTAACTGCTCCATCAACCAAGTTGTTGACTTATGGAGTCAGCTTCTACATGTTAAATTATTTAACCTCTCTGGACTTTCGGGCAGGTTTGAGCTTTCATTTGAATACTTACTTGACCGGCAGAATCCAGGGCAACGGCGTGCTCGTCGGCAGCAGAGATACGGATGACGTGGACTCCGCGGCGGCGGAAAGAGTGGACAGCGCGGGGGGTGAGCTGGTCGTGGGGGTCTCCATGGGCTAGACAGAAGTTGGAGCAGGAGCCGAAGGAGAAGAGTGTGCCGTCCCCGGAGACGGCTAGAGTGTAGCTTGAGCCAGCGGCGATCTGTGTAATAGGCCGTTCCAGGCCCATTAGACTTTCAACCTTGTTCGGTATCGGCCGGTCAATATTGTCGCCGTGGCCCAGTTGGCCGTGGCTGTTCATGCCGCACGTGTACACTTGCCCGCCTCTTGTCAGTAGCACAGTGAAGCTCAGACCCGTCGCTGCCTGGAAAAGTAAAACAACCCAAAAAATTCTCTTGTCGATAGTTATCTGATTGTTTGTGAACCGGTATAACTTCGCCACGTATATAGTCAAATATTTGCTTGCCTGAACGCATGGAATTCCTTTCATCGCTTCAATGCGAGTGGGCCTGAAAATGGCGCGTCTCACCTCTCCATGGCCGCAACAAAACGACGAGTTATCTCCACATGTGAAAACCTATAAAGAAAAATAAATAAAAAATACTCGGATGAGCTCTCCAGCATTAAAAAAATGCTTTTTATCCAAAATTCTACCCACCTCTCCGGACTGCATGACGAAGGCTGCATGATTATGGGATGCCGATACATGGATGACATGGGATAAGGATGGGAAGCTAATCCTGCGGAACGTCCCGCATTGTGTTGTATCTCTTCCATGACCGAGAACCCCACATAAGCTGGACCCGCAAGAGTAGACGGATGACCCGTTGACTAAAATCGTGTGGTGTCTCCCTGTCGAAATCTGCATCTGAAAACATGTAGAAGAGGAATCCGCGAGCTCAATATCATAAACATCTTTGCATAGAATCAGGAAATAAAAATAATTATGGGGAATTCGAATATAGGAAACGAGACTGTACATTGCCTGATGATGTCGTGACTGTGCCGGAAGATTGCTCAATAGATTGCAGAAACCTCAAGACCATTTTCCAGTTCCCGTGGCAGCGGTCTAGGAGATCTGTTCTTGAATTTGGAGAGAGAGAAGCGAAGAGGGGATGAGCGGCGCAGAGACTAAACGCGGCGAAATCAATCATGGAGCGGAACTTCTGAGGGAACATCTCGTGGCTATTTCGGAACATTCGGCTGGAGATCTCAGCAGAAGCAAAGTCGGAAGCACTTAATTGGCCGGACGTGAATATTTCCATGATCAGGTGGAGGGGAAGCTCTTCGAGAGAAAAACGGTTGTTCTTCTCCGCCGTCATTTCAGCCTAACTTTAAATTAAAATTCACTTTCGAGATACTGAACGGAATTCAGGTGGTTTCCTGATCCAGAGGACAAAATAACGGCGCGTGAAGTGAATTCAATGAACGACTTGAAAACCTCGGGATTATAGGACTTGTCGCTGAAGAATAGTGATGTCAGACGGAGGAAGCATGAAAGATATCGGGAGATTAGAAAAACGGGGATTAGAAGCATCAGAAAGAATGATGGAAACAAAAACGAAGGTAATTGAGTTTGAAGGTTTCCTAGGATACTTCCCTACGAGGAAGATCGACGCTATTGATGCCTGAATTCGAAGGAAGGCGGGGTGTTGCAGGAGGATTTCGACGAGCAAGGACAGATTGAGGACGGGAGCGGAAGAATTGTCAGAGGGACCGGTAACGAGTGAAAGACTATGATACCGGTGGGGCTCGCGAGTGAACTGGACCACTCCCAACGGCCAAAGTTTCCGACTATTTCTCCGCCCAAATTACGAGGTAAACCGAAACACAGTGGGACTATCCGAGACATTACGTCAAGCGGGATGAGAGAGAGAGAGAGAGGAAACTGGGCTTCCCGCGAGCACAAGCAACCTCCGAATTCCGCGAGTAATAGTAGAGAAAAAGAGAGATGAGAGCCATGAAGAAAGATAGAGAGATAGCTTTACTGTCTGTGCAGAAACCCAGACGGATCAAGAGAGCTCTTTTCTGGCGCACTCACTGGTTGCAGCCCAGCAAGATGGCTACACCGATACAGCGTGATCAAAATGACGAATAATCCAATCAATCAAAGAAGCCAGCTGGCATGAGAGTCTGTTGATCAAAACGAAACCTCCAAGTGTTGATAGAGACTAGAAACGACCATGGGACACCAGTCTCTATCATCAATAGCCGATCCAATTGCCTCCTTTAAATAAAAAAATTATCTAGATACCCCTACACGCCGTTGAATTACGCCGTTTACGAGAGATGAACGCGGATCTCGTTATCCATCTCTCTACAGGGTGGGCAGCTTGTCTTTAAGATACTTGAGTACAGCTTTCGTTCCGCGATCTAGGATTGCACGTCTGATGCTGCATTAGGAAAACTCCAGATCAACCCTCCGTACTTAACCTTTAATAATATTTACATCCCATCCATAGAAAGAGAACTGACCTCCGTAATGGATTCCCATCAAGCCTTAAAACAAGGAGGCTGGGCTCGAGTAAACCCTGAGAGAGTAGATGAATGACAGAAAAGTAAGCAGAGAATATTTTGATTTCTGGAAATATCGTACGCTTGTGCGCGAAAGAGAACTGACTAGTTCAGCGGGAAGCGACGAAATGTTGTTGTCAGCCAGGCCGAGCTCGGCAAGGGAAGAGAAGTCTTTGAAATCCTGTTATTTTATAGGGATATATTACTTTCCGAAATTTAAATTTTAAAATCATTTCAGACGCACCAAAAATTTAAAAATCCAGAGAAAGCAATCCCTTTCACGTGTCTTTTTTGTCACTCAAATTCTTGACCGTGAACCAATAAGGCTCGTTTCAGATGCCAAGCCTATTGACATGCCACCTAGCTCTCATTCTCTCTCAAATATTTACACACATTTCTTTCTCTCCGTTTATATCCTTCTCTATCATTATAGATGGCTATCTCTCTAAATCTATTTATCTAGCTATCTTTCTCTCCCGATATCTATTTATCTATCCATCTATACATCTATCTATCCATCTATCTATCCATCTATCTGTCCATCTATCTATCAATCTATCTATTTATCTATCTATCTATATTATATAGATATAGATATTTGCTTTATCATTCTAAATTTGCTTTATTAGGGTTTAACAGGGCATACCTTAGGTATGGATTCAATGGAGTTCTGACTCAGGTCTAGAACCCTGAGCTGCTGCAGGAGCACCACGTCAGGAGGAACTCCATGTAGCCGCATACGCCTGAACACATTCAAGTCAACCATCCTCAGAAGAAGATCCACGAAAGATCCCAATATTTAAGGACCACACAACCTAAGATAAAGCTCCTGCAAATTCCGCAGCCCAGAAAGAGCAGGAAGTTCAGGGTATGCAGAAGCATTCCCGCTTAAATCCAGTATCTGGAGCTTAGAGAGCGAGTCAAAACCATTGGCTGGTATCTGCCAGAAATAAGATTTTAAGACTAAAATTAAGGCATAAGAAGTCAACTTTTCAGCATTTATAGGGTTTCTTATCAGTAACTACCATGTCGTACAAACAACCAAACTAAGGAACAAGAAGTAAGCGACGTGGAGGACACTTATTTTCTAGAGGTGTTTTCAAGAAAAAAAAATTATTGGGTCATCTTACACTGCCAAATATCATACCTTTCTTAAAAGATTACCATCGAGCTTCAGACAGGAGAGGTTTGAAAGCGATGAGAATGTAGTCGCAGGCCAATCCTTTATCTTATTTCCAGATAAATTCAGCTCCTACAACATTTAACAGTCAAAAACACAAAAAATGTAGTGAACAATATTTCCAGAAGAAAAAAAATAGCTAAAAGAAGGTGTTTGATTGTTTCCGCCAGGCACTATCAAAAGCCATGTCTTCTGAGTCCACCTCCACATAAAAAGGCTGTGAATGCCATCTGATAGACTTTCATGTAACGAGCTGGTCACAGGCTTCTTGGCTTGCCGTTTTTCAGTGTCACCTCATCTGGAGGAGAGAGGAACAGCCCCATGAACTGGACTGCTTCCCTTTGGTCGAGATTAGGAGATAGAGAGGGATATGAATAGTCCATTAAGTTGGCCCTATACTAACTTCCTGTAAGGGAAGTCTTGAGGGCAGAAGTCATGAGCCTTCTAAGGCCCCCTAGATCTTCCTAATGGCCAGTATATAGAGGCCTTCTCCCCCACTGAGACATCCTAGCAAAGACAGCTTCTGAGATTTATAAGAGATCTAGAGAGGTGTCTCTTGGAGGGTTCTCGGAACAGTCTCAAGGAGGACTTTTATTGATGATAGGTGAGAGAGCTTTGAGAGAGATTGCCCGAGGATTTGTTCCTTGGGGTTTGGCGAGGGGTCTTTGTACTTGTTTTCACATCATCAAGTTCCTGCAGTCATTGTTGCCATATTCAATTTATCCTATTTCTCAACCTCTTTTCCATTTCTGAATCTACGAATTTCAGATTGAGTGTTCTCAGTTGTAGTGGGCGATTATATCTCTACCAAGAGGACTAGAGGGATAGTGTTCTCCTCTCTCTGTTTACAGATCAGTCACCATCTACATGGAGTTCTTCTGCATTATTAACATCTCTCTTGTGTCTCTTCCTTGCCTTCTCTCTTGATGTAAAGAGCCCCACTTGAACATCAGTGCTATACAATAGTTTGGAAGTTACAAGTAGATAAATCAATAGATTCCACTGCCGGGACCTTATCACCATTTTATTATCTCCTACTTCTCCAAGGCGACATAAATGATTCTTAGTTATTTGATGCCATTAGCCAAAGGGCTCAATATTGTTGACAACTCAACGCAAATATGAGAATAAAATTATACAAAATTTGTTGAGATCTAGTGTGTAACCTGCAAGGACGAACAAGATGAAAACTCTTTGGGGAGATCTTCAATAATATTCCGAGACAGGTCAAGTTTCAGAATCTCTTCTGCTCCCCAGACTGAATCAGGAACACTGCTCAGTCCCATTCCATTCAAGGAAAGTTCCTGAAGAAAGATATTTGAAACAAAAAAACCTTGTGATAACAGAACAAAGATAAAAATAAATCTTCCACACACTAGAGAACTTCATTCAAATAGATATTCTCCATTATTTGGTATCCTCTTAGTCAACTCGACTACAAGTGGACGTCTGATGCAAGTAGAAATATTATGAGTCAGGATAAAGTTTGCTCCCAAACTAGAGGCAAAAAAATTGCTGCATCAGAGATGGTGAAACCTTTGATGTCAGCGATGCACGCATAACTTTAGCTGCTAAGTTTTCAGCCATAGATGCAGCACCACTTCCTGAGATAGTGTTATCAGATATGGTTAGAGTAAATTAAGTTTACTAAAGTAATTCAAATATTTAAGAAGCAGTCAATAACAAAACAGAAAGGGATAAATAAAACACTCAAATCTTAAATAAAATTTAGAGGATTAGATACGTATGAAAAGAGAGGATAAACCTTCTTCTTCTGATGGAAGCCTGCTTCTCAGAAACTTCAGCAATGATGTAGTCGGCCCAGATACCAGAGAGCTGCATGTAAAGTGTAGTCAAGAAATTGCAACCAATAAAAGCAGCTAATTTAGAAGTCGCACGAAAAATGTTTCCTCACGTTCTGAGTGTTCGCAGAGGATTCCCAGTAAGCACTAGTTTCCTAAGGGTTGTCATTCTGCCTGTAAACAAAACTAAATTTCACGTTCGAATATGACAGTTGGTTTGCAAATATATTTTTATATCGAAAAGCAATAGGTTTCAACCTAGACAGGATAATGGGGGAGTCCTCCACTGCCAGGGGTAAGATTAGATGCATTCAAATTTATACAAGGAAAGCATGCCCTATAAAAGCATATTGAGCACAGCGTAAACTACAATAATACCCCTAGACCACCTAGAGATCAAAATATCCTATATACTACATTTCTATTTTTGTGCTATATTAAACAAAGGAAGAGCATGCACCAGAGGAATTCTAAGGATAAAAACTGATTACAACAAACTCTAATTTATTAAAAACCCTGAATAGAGTGGATAAGGATGCTCCACATAAAAATGAATATAATCCACAAAATCGTCATGAAAAAAGATTTTGTGGATAAAGTACATTTCATAGTCTATTTTAGGGATTTGCAACTTGCTTATTCAGTGACTTTGGCACATCATGCAAAGATGGATATTAAAGATGATGATGTAAAACTAATTCAAATCCAGGATAGAGTGGGTGCACAGACGAACAGGTGATTTCAGAAGTTACCCAGCTCAGCAGGCAATCCTGATAAGGAGTTATTGGATAAATCTAGGAGAGAGAGTTGCAGCTTGCATGCCTCCACAGGAAACTCTGTCAACTAAACGAAAAACAAGCAGTTAGCTATATCATATCTACAAAAAATAACATATCATTCCCATTATTAACGTCATTAAAGTGGATAAAAGTTTATGCCCTTCACTGTTCCAATCTAAACTTGCCCTCGAAACTTTACTGCAGCACATATGGACCTTTAACATAGAGACAAATGACCACCCTGTAGATAGGGATCTATCCTAAGATTAAAGAAATAAATTTGTTATCCTATATCCACCTATTATCTTCTATTTTCCCTTGTTTTCCATTTTCTTCACTACTGTCCCTGGGATCTTAGCACCTACAGGAGCTCTTCAAAAACAGGAGTCATAAAAAATGCTGGCGTCATGCAATATCTACCTTGTGCACTTCGCAACCTTCCCAGAATAGCAAATCCATGAAAAATCCTCATTTGCCCACCAGGTTAGATAATACGCAACTCTTTCCCTACCCCCTTGTCCTCTCATTTTATCATCAAAGGAAACTGATGTTCAATCAGCCCCCTAAGAAATTGCCAACCGTGCTGATAAGGTGGAGAGAAACAAGCCATAAAAGTATTATATAAGTTGCCACAAGTGATGATAAACACACATTGCTTGACAAAAGTTTTGCTCACAGTTTTTTTTTTTTGAAAAGGAAAAAAAAAAACTATGAGCAAAACTTTTGTCAAGCGATGTGTGTTTATCATCACTTGTGGCAACTTATATAATACTTTTGCTCATAGTTTTTTAACTTACCAGTATAACTAATGAAATAAAAAGAACCTGATTTGAGTGAAGATCCAATGTGCTTAAACGAGAAAGCTCCCCGATTTCCTGTGGAAGAGACAACAGTGCATTTGTTCTGAAATAGAAAACTTATTGTTAGCCATAGAACTTAGATGACCTCCAAGGAATCAAACCAAAAGTTTATGGGATAATTCACATACCCCATAAAAAACTCAGTGAGTGAAAGACAACCTTTAATAGAAGACGGAATAGACAGAATTCCTATTAGATATACCAAATAGGTTAAGGCAACACATCAAGGGAGACATAAAAGAGGACTATCACAAAAATGATAGTAAACATATGACTTCACTTACTGTTTTGATGAAAATCAAGGTGAATGAGTCGTGAAAGGGCTCCTATGCTGCCTGGAATGCTGTCTAGAAGATTCTTCGCTGGATTAAACGGAATACAGAGACAGCAGAAAAAATTTCAATAACTCAGAAAGCAACGACTCAAATAGGAAATCAAGCTTGTCTTTGGGTCATTTAGAAAGTGAAAACACAGAAATTAGTCTGAATAATTGAGAAGAAACCGACATCAGTTCAGTTGATCAATTTCATGTAGTGGACTACTTTAATGTCCATTACAGGTATTAATTAAAAATCTAATAGGATAGAATTAACAGATTAAGACTGAATAAAATCAATTACACAAGTATTTTGAGAACTGAAGCACGAAAAGTATTATTTCCACCTTCATTGTTGACTTTAATTGTTAAAGCAGGAAGAAATCAGGTGATGATGGAAACTAGAAGAGAGAAAGTAGAGATGCAATTCAATGGGAGGAGCCCGCCACCCTGGGAACTAATTAGGGTAAAAACAAGCTCATTTAATTCATTCTCAGCTATGCCTTAAATAGGTTTACAACATAACATAAGAAATCACCAAAAAACCTTCAACTAACTAAAATGTCAGAGAGATCTGATACGATCTCTCTCCTGACATATGTGAGAAGGAAGCATAATAAGAAGGCATTGGATAATCAGAAAGAGGAAGGAGTGGCTAAAGTTACTAATTAGGCAGCAATAAAGACACAGTCAATAAAAAAGTCATGTGCTGGGCACCTGAATCATTAAAGAATCAGTTACTCGCATAAAGAAGGTGAGGGATATAAATAGGAGGGACCTTTCTTGGAGGCTACTGAGATATCGGAGGAATTATATATGGGTGAGGAGGGGAGATCAGTTAAGGAGGGCTGCATTCAGCTGACATTTCTTGAGGGCTCTCCAGCAGGTTCTTTTGGTCTTATGTCTATCCTTATAAAGTTGTATTGAAAGTCAGTAGACCTGTTGTGGACTATTGTGAAAGATACAGTTGAATACAAACTTCTGTTTCTTCTTCTAATTTCTTGAACCTTCCTGGATAAGGCAGTATCATTTGGCATCATAGCCCAAACATTGGGCACCGTGACTTTAAAAGGTTGGAATCTTGATAGGAAAGTCTGGAAGGTGAGCATTTGGTGATGCGCAAAGAACAACGCAAGTTGCGAGAGGAACGGAAAGATCAAGAAATGATAACAACTCAATGTTCAATCAATTGATGCAATCGATGCAATCACTGCATGAGTAGTTTGCGAAGTTGAAAACACAAGGCAGTTTTTCTCCTTCAAAAGCCCCGATTCTGAAGCAAGAAGCCATGGAGAAAGAACCACCAACTGTGACTATCGCAAATCAGGCAAAAGTGGTAGAAGCTCATGCTTCACACATCATCGCGTACCAAAATAATGAGGGACTGATTTTTAAGGGGGAAGATGGAAAGGATGGCCAAGAAGTATGGATAGACATTTTCAAGCTAAAAAAGTAGCCAATGAAGATTGCCTTGAATGTGTCATAACTCATTTGGAAGGAGCACATCTGCACTGGTTATTTTGGACAGAGGAATGATATATGTTCAAAGATTATCAGGATTTCAAGGTTCCAATGAGAAAATAATTCAATCAAGCCTTCGATGACAAATATCATGTAACAATTCTCAAACATAATTCAAAAAGGATTGGTGAATGATTATAGAGAAGAGTTTGAGCATTTATCGGTATATCTACCTCCCATTCAGGAGGATATCATAGAGCAGTCATTCAAAAAGGCGTGAAGCTGGAAGATTAGGCAGAAATGAAGAGGGTATTAAAAGCACACACTTCTCAGTGCACAATTTGTCAGTGCAACATGAAGGCAGTAAAAGCACTTAAAGAAGGGCTTGAGTGGTGTACAAGATTATGGTCACTTATGTATTGTACAAAATTATATTTCAAAAAAAAAAAATCAACAGGATCACCGCTCTCAGGAGACCTTCCTTTTGCTCTTCAAAAGAAAAATTTTCTTATATTGATTTCAGCGATTACCAGCTTTCAGTTCAGTGAGCATAGTCCAAGATCTAACCATATCTTCTGAGAGCAAAGTAAGCTTATTCCCCTGAAAAGACAAGCATTAAAAAAATTTAAAAAAGAAAGGCAAGCGTTAAATGATGGTGAATTAGAAAATTGTTTAGAAAAAGAAGAGATGCTATGTTGCTAACATGCATGTACCTCAACATCCAATTTTACCAGTTTTTTCAAGATTGCTAATTCATCTGGCAGCATAGACAAGGAATTGTTGGATACCTAAAAATAGAGGAGACAAAGAAAAGACAGGAAAAATAATCATGATAGTCACCAAGTAAAGAATAGTAACAAAGCACCAATTTACATTCATTAAACAATTTTTGCAGGTAATGAAAGCACCAAATCGTTAAAGATAGTCAATGACAGGTTATAACATCCTAAAGACTATTCAAGAACAATTATTGAAGGAGAGCTGTTTTCTGATAAGTTCATTCCAATTTAGGAGAAGCAAATTGATATTCTTCAAAGATGTTTTTTTGAAGCAAAATCTTAGATAGCATCATCAGAAAAAAAAACCGGCACACATTTTAATTTTCCTGTCACACTCAACAGATATCCAGAAATGAGCAAATAAAAAAACCAGTCACAAAGGTGGCACAATTCAAATTAGATTCAAGAGTCAGAGAAACAATTGACAGCCTTTATACTGCATCAATTATCACATATCATTTCAAAGAAAACACTTAAAGGAATCTCTTAGACATAAATTAAACAAATTTAATACCTTTAGATCTGCCAAATCTGTGCATTTTCCAAGACTTTGAGGTAGTTCAGTTAGCAAGTTGTTTGAGCAATCGAACCTGCATCAAGTTTTTTAAAGGAATTTTACCAACAACTTTACCCAAGAAAAACTTTCAAAGGAATTTTGCATCAAGTTTTCAAGAAACTGAATTATTTCCTTGGGATTGAGGCGGAACATTCCAAGAAATGGATTTTAATTTCTCAGCATAAATATATTTTTGATTTTCTAAATGAAATAGAAAGACAGGCATGTAAGTCCCCATACACTCCAATTGATGCAAATGCTAAACTGGGAGCTGCTGGAGATGAAAATAGAGTCTCTTAGCTATTGGTTGATTGGAAAACTAATATAAGTGAACCATAATAGATCAGATATTGCTTTTATAGTAGGATTGCTTTGTTCATATATGCATGATCCTAGAGAGAAACACAAGGCATACATAAAAGGAACTATTGGTCGAGTCATTCTGTCATACCTAAAAGGTACGGGTAAAGGCATTCTGTTCAAAAGTCAGAATGGTATTTTTTTTTTTTTGGGGGGTATGTGTATTAAAAATCAGAATAGATATATATATATATGAACAACCTAAGAGTATTCAGAGGAGTTTAGCCACTAGGAGATGCAAAAAACAACAATTGGTTTTAATCTCAAGCCCAGAAGCAGAATTCAGAGCCATGCTTCTGGGAATCTGTGGGGCACCATGGATTAAAGGAATAAATGAGCCCATTAATAACATAATTTAGGACAAGGACTGGGCCAATCGTCTCCTTAGTAAGGCCAATAGGACTGGCCCATGTCATATACACTTTCAATTATGGCAGATCAGGAAGCCTATAAATAGGGAGATCTCAAAGGAAGGCATTCAAGCAAAGGTTTTTGGACTCGTACAGCAGACGGAGGAGGCTATTGAATTACACCTTCCACTGGGAGAGGGGCACATTGCTTTTCCTTTCTTCTTGTACTTTTGTTGGACATTCTCTTCCATTGAATAATTTCTTGAAATCTTCCCTCTACAATCTATACTGAGAAAAGTACCGATGAGATCTAGGATTTTACTGGATACCCAAAGACATGAACTTCTATGTGGGAGGATTAAAATTACATAGTGACAATTAGTCTCTATTGAAACAGCCCACCATCCAATTCAGCATGAAGGGATCAGGCATATTGAAACTAAACAACCCTTCCTTTGAAGAAAAGTGAGGATAGAATTATCAATCCAGTGTTTGCTCTCTCACAATGTCACATCACTGACATCTTTATTAAAGTACTACAAAGAACATTGTTACAAAGGATTGTGTCCAAGCTCGGCATGCAAAATATCCAAAACCCAACTGGAGGAGAGGGGCTAAGTTGTGCTTTCCTGAAGTAATGTTTGTATTTTTTTACATGTGTGCCTTAGTTATCTTCAACATTGTAGATATAACATTAAGTGAATCCATTTGTTATCAGGTTCACTTAAGGGGACCTTTTGGGTTTAACCTGATAACACATGTTACCCCTTTTAAAGAGCCAATTCATGGAATGAAAGATGTATTGTTTTCTGGAAGCAACGTTGGAGGTTCTGGAGCAAATCTCCCTGGGTGCTTCACAAACAAGCAATTGATCTTTGAAATCGCCAAATTCAAGGGGACTATTGTGAGCCGTTCACCATGGTTGACTTCAAGAGATTGACATCCCAAAACCATCTACTGCATCGGATTTGCTGCCATCCTGCTATCTCATCTCTGTCTCTGTCTCTCTTCCCTCTTTCTCTGTCACTCTCTCTCTCACAATCCCTGTCTCTCTCCTTATCTCTCTTTCTTGAATCACCAATCCAGTGGCCCTTTGCTTGGCACTGTCTTCTGTTGGGTTGTTGGTTGGATTACTGAGGATCTTTAGGGTCGCTTGGACTTTCAGTGGAGTTTTCTTTAATTTCTTCTCATTCTCAATTGTCACTGGGGTTGGGCTCATCAAAATTATACCCTTAATTGCAACCCAGAAAGGCATAATATCTGCTACATCTCATTCAGAGCTTTTATTCAACCCTGGAGTCTTCTCATGCTTATCAATTATAGAGTGCTGAAGGAGGGCAGTTTATGGTGAAAGAAGGCTTTGTGAACTCAAGGCCAAGCACTACTGAGATTGCATTAAATTCCAAGAGAATGACAAGT
>CM044103.1:7086680-7219832 GCA_024174645.1 Lemna minuta | reverse complement strand
CAAATTAGGGTTTTTAAGAAGTGAAATGATATGTTATTAATGGAAATGATATGAATATATCAGAGAATATATTTTAAGAATTTTAGAAAATGATTTGATGAAGAAAACTCAAAAGTCAAGGCCAAAGCATTGACTTTGACTAGACATTGACTTTCTATAAAATCAGAGGAAAAAGGTGGTAAAATATTACGAAAATTATATATTCAGAAATAAGAGAGAAAATAGAAAATTTTGATATAAAATATGTGATTTTTAGAGAAGAATTGTATTTAATATGATTAATTGAAAATCAATAATTATAAAAATCATGAAATGAAGAACTCAGCCAAAATCATAAAATTGATTAAGCAAATGATATCCAAATATTGAAATTCATATATAAATAGAAAGCTTAAAATTAGAGGATTCCATAGAGACCAAAATTGTCAAATTTCACCTTGTATTTTGAGAGTAATTGCCACTGCAGGTCAACGCCTAAATTTGGATTGAAAATGAAGAGTCGTAAGTCAATCGTCAAATTGAAGGGTCAAATGTTGATGAAATTTTACAAATCCGATGAAATTCAGATATCCACGGAAAGCTGATGAAACAAGGAATCCAATGAAACCAAAATTGAATGATTTGAACTTAAGATCAGGGAGAAATCCTTGTTCGAAAATAAGCAAAATTCTGCGATCAAATTTGGGCAAAAAACAAATTCCAATTTCTAATATCTAATTAGCTATCTAAATCTAATCTAAACTACATAAATTTCAAGAATTATGAAGGAATCACACTACTAACCCGATTGACGTTAAGATTGGGCTTCAAATCGTGTGGATTGAAGAGTATTTCTCATGTTTCTTCTTCAATGTGCATTCGACATTCAAGGGGTGATTCCGATCAGTTCTCGCAACAATTCGTGATCAATCCTGCATCAATGTGATCGCAATTGAGTTTAGAACAAAGGGGGATCACGAAGAATTTTATATTTTTCTCCAAAAATGCTTAATTTCTTCACGTTTCAATCAAAATTTAAGTTACAAGGAGAAAGAACATCTATTTATAGAAAAATCATCGCAAAAAAGGGGCCCGTCTGATTCGCTAAAGAGGCTTTGGACGGCTGCGATCGCGTGAAATCACTGGGCCACGATCCCACAACACGGATTCAACTCTCCTTAATTTCCGCCGTTTGATCTTCATCGGGGCATCCTTACGTGGCCACGTGTCACTCCACAATTTGCCGAATTCGGGATTAATTCACGACCGCCGGATTTCATTAATGATATTTATTTTGGGCGTAACCTAATTTCATTAATGATATTCCGATCGAAACGATCGACGGTTACGATGAAAATGTGTATAAATAGAGATGTTCTAAACCAGTCAAGTTGGAAATCAAAGCAATTGATATGTTTAGACACCTCCCCTCTCGATCCCATCATGTTCTACACTCATTTCCGCACCTCTGGAGCCTTTGAGATCGAGATTTGGTTGAGTAGATTAGGAGAAATCGGCGCTTGAATCTCCACATCGCGTTCTTCGTGTTATAGGCGATTAAGTGGTTTAATTGTATCGATTTGATCGTTATTTGGGATTAGTGGAAGCATTTTTACATAATCTATCTTCCTATAATGTTTAATTTCAATTTAGATTAGGATTTAAGGTTCAATTTCGTTTAATTTTAGTGAATTTTATGATTTCTAGGTCCGAAAATTTCCTCCCTCTTCGATCTTCAATTTCTCCGCAAAATCAAAACCAAATTCAATGATTCTTGATTTCGTGGAGTCGATTTGAAATTCTCTTTCATAATTTACCATTTTCCCCAATTTCTATCATCAATTCATCGTCCGATTTGATCAATTTCAAAGAATACATCAAGAATTTCCTTATTTCCCTGTGGATTCGACCCTTATTTATCATTATACCCTTTAATTCGAGACATTTTCATCAAATTGGTAAGTTTGGAAATATTTTTGACATGAGACCGTGTGAAATCAACGACCTCGCGGTCCCGCCTCGTCAAATGGCGCCATTGCCGGGGAATTAAGGCGTATTTTGGAGAAAATTCGTCAATTTTGACTTGGTCAACATCAGATTTTTCATTTTATTTCTTGAATTTAACTCGCATCGACCATAATTGGAGTGATCCGAAGTGAATTCCATCTTCATGATCCTTAATTGAATGAGAACACGTGATTTCAACCCCTTCTCTAAGGATTTCGGGCGATCATTTTTCAAAATCGTGTTAAGAAAGTATAAACACTCACGGATACTGACACGCAGGTATGATCTTTGCCATTATTTGATAATTAGTATTATATATAAACACTAATAATTTTCATGAGATTTCATTCACTTAGAAAACATGTTCTAATGCCTTCCGAAGATGAAATTTATCTTAAATGATCCTCAATTCGATGCCATCTTGAGTAATTTTCCCTCTTCTAAGGATTACGTTCTATTGCTCACGAGTATTGTTTTGAGAGGGCCAAGCTCTCACGGAATCACACATGACTTGTTTTTCTAAATCATTGTTGAATTTTTTATCTTTATTAAAATTCGCGATTCTATACGAAAAAGCCTGTTGTACTAGGGTTATTTAGAGTTTTCTCGTCGTCCTAGGCCACATCGAAGCCATGCTCTGCGTAGACTTAGGCCATGATAGATTCGAAGTGATCTAAATTTCAACTGCTCAATCGATAGAACTTTTTCTAGAAAAATATTTCTATATTTCTATATATAATATAATATATCTATAATATATTATCTCCAATAAATTGTGATTACATGAATCTCATTTGATGATTTGATTTGAATTTTATGCATAAATTCTGAATGTCACCTTCAAACCATAGAGTAAATGATTTATTATTCATAAAAAAAGATAATTATGGCTTGAATCTTGAGAAATTTTCTTATCATACATCAAGTTTTTATTCAAAATAATCACATCAATTTTTGGAGAATATGAGCTTAAATGAGTCTGGCTGAAGATGTTAAACTTAGCGCTTATTGGGAGGTAGCCCAAAGTTATCCTTTTTGTGTTTTCCCTTTAGTTTTTTGCAGAATAAATACATTGTCGAAGAACTATATTATAAAAGGCTCACGCGCGAGAAATCCCGTGAACAAGCATTAGAAAGCCCAAATGAGTTTTTCTAAACCCTTTTCTCCTCACCATATTTTTATCATCTTTTTCATGCCATGATCATTATTCTTGCTATCTTTCTTCATGAGCATAGTAATTTCATTGAGGACAATAAAGAGTTTAAGTTGGGGGGTGAAGACTTAGAAAAATTCAACAATTTTTCAAAAAATTTAAAATTCTAAATTCTAAAAACTCCTATTTTCCAAAATTTTACCACTCTTCTCCACCTTAGAAGTCTTGAAAGTTTGAGATCTTATCTACTAGAGATGTAGAAGTGAGGCCCTAACAGCCCATATGATTACATTTTGAGTAATAAAACCAAGTGATCTACATAAACCATAGGATTATTCGTAATGGTGGACTTCTTTGGGGTTGGGTATCTAACAAGGCACCGAGGAAAAATGAGTAATTAGAAGGTTGAAGTGCTATGGGATTAAAATGGAGAGATTTTGAGTGAAGTTCAAGAAAAATTCCTATCCCCTACCTTACATCAACCGAACCTACTTAGTGTGGGAATTCCTCAATTCTGAACTTTCCCTTAAAATAGTGCAATGATCCATAATTTTTTGAAGCACCTATCTTTACCCTATTAGGCATTTAGTTCCAATTTTCCATTCCAGTTATTTAGTTACACCTATTGTCAGCCTCGCTTATGATAATCACACTCCCAAGTGACTCACACATCTTCACACATCCATCACATCTCCTCCACATTCCTCTCATATGTACATCTCCCTTCAAACATTACACTTCACATTTTGGCAAACTCTCTTCAAACCTCCGCGAAACAACTCCTCAATATCCTTATTTCGTGTAAATTCTTTTGAAATTTTGAACTATATTTGAAAAATAAAAATAAAAATAGTTACAAAAAAAGGAAGAAAAGAAAGAGGCAAGGAAAAAGGAAGGAGAAACAAAAAGAGAGAAATAAAGAAGTGAAAAGAAGGAGAATAAGTTAGGGGAATATCTTCTCTTCTTCCACCACCATCTCTACCATTTCCATCTATCCCTACCATCCATCACCATCCACATCATTTGGGAGCTAAATTATCATAAGTGGTACCACCTTTGCTTTTAAAAAAGTTCATTTTGTTTACACACATATTTGCTTTTAACCACATCATTTCTTTAGATATAGTGTCTTTAATTTTCTTTCAACCACCTCAAACGCTGCATCCCAAAGATAGGAATACCTTTGCAATTGCACTCTTTTTAGGAGGAAGTTAAGTTGAATGGAATTCTAATACATTAAGTAGCCTCCATTTTGAGGGAAGAAGTGATGTATCTATGGAGAGGGTAAGGATTACATCTGCTCATGAGAGTGTAAGGATCTTTTCATCCCCATAGCATTAAACCTTAGATATGCTCACCTCGATCACAATTGAGAATTAGACTCAAGCATTAGCCGATGAGTACTGATAACATGCAATCTTAACATGATCAAACATGATTATTAATTCAAAATAAGGCATAAAACATTCCATTTATATGCATATTATCATATTTTGAGTGCATTTCTATCATTCTGTACAATTTTATGTTATAATCTCAAAATGCACTAATTTAGGGTTAATTATGATGAATTAAAGATTAAAGATTTTATAACCCATATTTACTTGAGATTATATATGGTTTTTAAAGTTAAATAATAGGAGAAATCATTTTTATGAACATTCATTTAATTTTCTGAAGTTAAAATCTGAAAGAAATGAATGTATTTTTGAAATAAGAATTAAATCTCTTGTTATTTAAATAATTTGAATTTTTAGAATGATAGATAATTAAATTTCAGATCAAATGAAAGAAATTTGAATGAATTTGGAGTTGTATTTTGAAAGATATGATTTTTACAATTTTTAGGGATTTTTTCTGGATTTTTTCTGATTTAAATTCGATTTAAATAGATTAAAATGAATAAAAAAAGTAAAAAGGGGCTTATAATCGCGCGGGTCCCACGTGGGTGCGACGTGGCATGCAAGGCCACGTGGCAGAGCCACGCGGACCCGCGTAGCGCCTACGTGGCGCATTATACATATAGTATTTATTATTATTATATATATAAAATGGGTCTTCAGCCTTCCCTATATGGGAAGGGATATTAACCCTTTAAATCGTCGGGTCTTATAAACCCGACAATTTCTCTTTTTATTTCCGTGTGGGACTAATCCACACGGATTTTATAATGCAGGCGACGTGGCTGACGGAGGACCGTTGGATCGGCGGCGCATCAAAAGATCCACGCGTCGATCGCGTGGACGCGGACCACCTGATTTAATCAAAACACGTGCCAAATAAAAGGAGTTATAACGGTCAGATTGGAGGCGACATGGCGGCATCACACGCCTTGATCGAGTGGACGCGCGGTCCACACATCGCAGATCAAACACGTGCGCATTGATGAGGAGTTATGACGGTCACGATTTAACGCGCCGAAATGCATCGTGACCGTCGGATCGCGATCTAACGAGCTGAAATTGATGCGTTTTATAACGCATAACGTGAGGATTGATCTGGAGCGTCCATCTGCGATCTGATGGCCACGACTTATTCATACCGTTTCACTAAAGAGGCATTTAATCTGGACCGTTGATGGAGCTTAACGCACCGATTAGACGGTTTCACCCAATTTGGGCTATAAATAGATGTGTTCTTCGTCTTTTGTAAGCATTCTCGAGGGATTTCATCTAATTGATCAATCTATACCCTTCCTCTCTTGAATATCTCTCTTGTAATCGCTTCTAGACTCGAAATCGCGTCCACGGAGTGTTTATAAGAGAGATTTCGACGATCGTGCGAGGAGAATTTGTCTCTTGAACACCGATGTTCACGATTGAATTCACGGAATGAATAGTTGTCGATCCGGCGATCAATTAGATCGATTTGATCATTATCTCAGGTTAGAAAACAAGTTATTCCTCTTATCTATCGGCATGTATCATCAATTTTAGGTTTAGGATTTTAATTTAGTTCAATTTTGTTTTTAATTTCAATTTGTGTTCTTCGCGATTCCGAAAATTTCATCCCACTTCCATCTTTGATTTCTCCGTGATTACTAATCCAAATCGAGCGATTTTTGATTCCACGGATAGATCTTTGAGTTATCTTTCTAAATCTACAATTTTCTCTAATTTCTCACCTCAATTCATTGTCCAATTTGACCAAATTCCAAAAGATATCTCGAAAATACCTTAATTCTATGTGGATTCGACCCTTATTTACCATTATACCCTTTAATTCATGATTAATTCCCCAAATTGGTAAGTTAGGTTTTATTTTTGACACGAGAACGTGTGAAATCGACGACCTCGCGGTCTCGTCTCGTCAAGTACTACCCTAATATGCACTAAAGAAGTCAACCTAGAAATGGAATCTAGATCACTATGGTCCACACTATAAGGAAGAGTAATCATACTTTATACATTTCACCTCTCTAGTATTGGGATTGAGAAGTGGAAAGGACTTTTTAGGAAAATTCTATAGGAAATTGCTAAGAGACTAGAAATCATTTAGAAATATTTAGAAAGATAACTCAAAGACGTATCCACAGAATCAAAAATCACTCGATTTGGATTAGTAATCGCACATAAATCATAGAGCGAAGTGGGATGAAATTTCTGAAAATCGAAAGAACATAAACCGAAATTGAAAATGAAATTAAACTAAATTACGATCCTAAATTACAAATTGATTATACATGATGATAGATTAGAGGGGAAACAAGTATTCTAACCCGAGATAACCATTGAATCGATCCAATTAATCGCCGGATCGAAAGCTATTCATTATGAGATTCCGAACGTGAGCATCGGTGTTCAAGAGAACAATTCTCCATGATCGATCGACGAAATCTCACTTTTAATCACTCTATGGACGCGGAATTGAGTCTACAAGAGATTAGAAGAGAGAGATTCAGGGATGGAGGGGTGTAGATAGATCAATTTGATGAATACATCCAAGAATATCTTACAAAATCGAAGAACACATCGTTTTATAGGCGAATTGGGCGTAACCGTCCCATCGCCTTGATTAACAGCTCTGATGAAATGGTTCATTGACGGGTCATTTTCGTGCGTCGTTAAAACACAAAGACGATGGTCAAACAAAATTTATAAAACCGAACTCACAAAGACAAGATATAATAATCAAGTATTGGGTAAGTATCGGGTCGATCCACAGAGAGCAGGGTTGACTTTAATCGCAGAGTTGACTTGGTCAAACTTAGGTTTAAAAGGAGTTTTAAATAAGATAAAATAAGATGTAAAATATGGAAATGATATAAATAAGGTAAATAAGAAGTTTTAAGAATTGAAATCTCGGTTTTGACAGAGCAAAGTCAAAAGTCAAAGTCAAAGTGTTGACTTTGACCAGCAGTAGGTGTTCTGCAAAATCAGAGAATCAAACAGAGTCAAAAGATTACGAAAATAATATATTTGGAAACTAGAGAGAAAATAAAATTTATTGATATATATTTCGTAATTTTTGGATAAGAAATGGATTTATTATGAATTATTGAAAATCAATGATCAGAAAATCCCCGAAATTAACACCTCAGAAGAAATCTTCAAATTGAATGCCCAAATGAAATCCAAATCTTGAAATTTATATGTAAATCGAAAGCTAAGAACCAGAGGAATCTAAAAAGACCGAAATTATCAAATTCTGATTTGTCAATAAAAAGTAATTGACCCCAAAAGTCAACATTTGACTTCTGATGAAAGATGAACAGTTCGTGGTCAAACATTAAATTGAAGGGTCAAATGAACTCGGAATTTGATGAATTTGCTATACACGGAAAGCTGATGAAAAGAGGAATCCAATAAAACCAAAATCAAGTGATTTGGAATTTTAATCAAAGAGATATCCTATTTTCAAAATTAGCGACTTTTCGGACCTAAAATTGGGGAAAATGAAGAACACTATGAACTAATTTGCAAAATTAAAGATCTAAACCTAATAAAAATACAAATTACCTCTTGATAATCGATCGAACCTCACTACTAACCCGATTGCCGCAAGAATGGGGCCTCAATTCTCGTGGATTGAAGTGAATTTGCTTGGATTCTTCCTCGTGGACGTTCGGAATTCAAGGGGAAAATTCGATGAAATCAAGAGATGAAATCGTGATTATCATGCTTCAATGGCTGCGTCTCTACACTCTTGGAAGCAGAGGATCACGAGGACTTAAGACCTTCCTCGAAACTCGCTTAATTTCTTCACGAGTCGATCAAAAGTTAAGAACAAAAGAAGGAAATACATGGTTTTTAAAGAAGAAATTGGCCCGAAATTGTGGATGATGGAGGCGATCGTGGAGGCGGTTTTCAAGCGTCGTGGAGGCGCTTCCTTGGGCATGGGTCGTGGCTTCAAATCCGCGGCGAATAGGCTTGAATTTCGCTTCGAAAGAAAGCTTCAAAATCGGCCACGTTCTTCGCGCGATCGACCACGATCGAGCGTCGATCGTGCTCCAGATTCTTTGAAAGTGCTGCTCGACAGTCGTAGAATCGATTCCACAACAAATGGAGTGTGATTGCGGCTCGATCGCGCCGCAATCGCGGCTCGATCGGGCCGCGATCGTGGGTTCTTCCACGATTCGTCGTAGCCGTCCGATCAGCGATTATCGCGATGAAGATCCAGCGCTCACGCGCCTCCACGTGGCGTCAGGTAAGCCGTCCGACGAAGCACTGATCGTGATGAAAATCCGACGCGCAAGAGAGTTCCACGCGGCTTCACAGGAGACCGTTAGATCGCGATCGCGCGATCTTCCTTTGATGACGATCCGACGCTCTTCGCGTCGCCACGTGGCGTCAGGTAAACCATCCGATCGCTTCACTTACTCTGTATATTAAGCACGTGCTGATTTGATGATCGCGTGGACTCGGGTCCACGCGATCGGAGCCGTTCGTGAGAAGATCGGATGCTCGCCGCGTGTCCACGTCACCTGCAGAGTAAAACCGTGTGGGAACATAGTCCCACACGGAAGAAAAAAATAAAACGCGCCCCTATAAATTAGGGGGCGGTAAACGCCTATTGCGTTAGCGCCCCAAAATACTTACCAGGGCCCACTAACCCGTGGGCCCTCCACTGACCAGCCCCCTCGCCACGTGGCGCCCCTCACGGGCGTCCGCGTGGCCTGTCTGCGTGGCATCCGGCCACACGTCAGCGCCCCGCGTGGGCCACACGCGTCCTGCCACGTGGCCTCAGCGCCACGTCGTAACGGCGCGGTGGACCCGCGCGCCACGTGGGCCCGCTCGCCACGTCAGCCGGCGCGCGCCACGTCAGCTCCGCAGGTACGTTTTCCTTTTTTCGCGATTTTTCTAACTAAAAAAATACTTAAAAATTCAATTAAAAATCAAATAAAAATCGGAAAAATCGTATAAAACTTTAGAAATTCATATTTCTCAAAATACAACTCCTTTTTAATCCAAATTTTCTCCATTGGATCACAAATTCTTTTTCTTTTTTTAATATCGTGTCATTTAAAATATGTTTTCAAGAAGGAAATAAGGATGAATTAAAATTTCATTAAATAAGTTCTAATTAAACATTCTAAATCATGAATTCATCCTAAAATCATCCTTCCAAACATTTACAAAAGTCAAAACTCATTTAATAATAGAGATTAACTCCTATTAATCTAAACAAAAGATTAATCATCACTTAAGCCTGAAATTATCTCTAATTTATGCATAAATATCAACTTTAGTGAAATGACATGCCTATGGAGAAAATTCCTAAAAAGTATGATAACATGCATCATATTCACATAAAATAAGCATGAATATGAGTTAATTAGGGTAAGAATTCAGGTTATAAATGCATGTTATCATTCATCACAAACCGTTACCGTTAAGTTGCGGCCGTCCGATCGTGATCGGACGCATGAGAGGAGGCCACGTGTTGATGCATTATAAAACACGTTAAACGCCGTCCGTAGGATCTTCATCGAGCGTTTGAGATGCGTTTTGATGAATCAATGAGTCCACCGATTGCGATTAATCTCGAACGTTATAACTCGATTGATGAACGGTCGAGATTAATCTGACGAGCTTCACTTAAGTGGACTTTAACGCACGTGCGTTGATCGGTGATTTGGTGGTCCTCGCATCCACCGTATCGACTTGCGATGCGTCACGCGCTTTAATCCAACGGCTGATCTTACTTGAAATAAGGGAATTAGTCCCACATGGAGTAAATTAATGAAATCTATCGCATTTATAATATGTGACGGATGTGAGGGTTGATAATCATCTTCCGATAATCGGAAGACTATATGTACTATAACCATATATTAATACGAGTAAATATAAATAATGTCACGTGTCACCTTTGCGCCACGCAGGCGCTCACGTGGGCCCGCGTGGCTCAGCCACGTGGCCCTAGTGCCATGTCGCACCCACGTGGGACCCGCGCGAAAATAAAACCCCCTTTTTAATGTTTTTTTAATTAGATTTAAATCGAAAATAAATTCAGAAAATTCCATAAAAATCCCTAAAAATTAAAAAATTCATAACTTTCAAAATACAACTCCAAATTAATCCAGATTTTTTCATTGGCTCTGAAATTCAATTATCTATCATTATAAAAAGTCAAAATATTTAAATAACAAGAGATTTAATTTCTATTTCAAAAATACCTTCATTTCTTTAAGATTTTAACTTTAGAAAATTAAATGAATGTTTATAAAAATGATTTCTCTCATTATTTAACTTTAAAAACAACTTATAATCTCAATTAAAGATAGGTTATAAAATCATTTATTTTTAATTCATCATATTTAACCCTAATTTAGTAAATTTTGAGATTATAACGTAAAATTGCATGAAATGATAGAAATGCACTCAAAGTATGATAACATGCATACGAATGGAATGTTTTATGTCTTAATTTGCATTAATAATAATGTTTTATCATGTTAAGATTGCATGTTATCAGATATTTGACAAGTGCATCAAAATATTTAGAAAGTATAACTTGTCTTATCCCACTGATATGGTGAGTATGCTTGATGTTGTGACCATTGGTGTGAAGACATCAAGTATATTTAATGTTTGATCTTTGGAGACAGAATATATTAAATTTATTTTTATAAATCTCTTAATGGTATTATACAAAACCATCAATCAAGTTGATTCATGTCATGATTGTGTGTGTATCCTTTATCCTAAGAAACCAAAGACACCTAGATGGATGACTGTGTTTTGATTATGACTTACAAATATCTAGTCATAAAATCTCTAAAATGTCATATATTAGATATCGCATGAAGTCCTCGAAGGTGATTGTGCGATCAACATGAGATCGCCTGCCCTCAATACTTATGAAGATTAACTCAAGAAATGAGATGCAATGAAATCCTTGGCCAAGGTAGTGAAAATATTAGAGAAGGTATTTGATAACGTGTTAATTATACATGAATTTACATGATTATTAATGTAATTTAAGACATTAAATATTCTATTTGTATGCATGTTATCATAATTCAAGTGCATTTCTATCCTTTTATGTAATTTTAGGTTGTGATGTAAAAATATATCATTTTATGGATAATTATGTATTATTAAATAACGTAATGCTTATCCTATTTATATTTGAGATCATAATTATATTTTCATGATTAAATGATAAGAGAAAATATTTGTATTTACACTCATGTCTTTTTCTAAATTTTTTTCTAAGAGAAATGAGTGTATTTTTCAAATTAAAATTAATTCTCTTGTTATTTAAATATTTTGGCTTTTTATAATGATAAAGAATTAAATTTCTGATTCAAAAAATAAATAAATTTGGATTGATTTAGAGTTGTATTTTGAAAGATATAAAATTTCTAATTTTTAGGAATTATCTGCAATTTTTCTGAATTTATTTAAAGCTATTTTTTATTTTTAAAAGAATAAAAAGAAGAATAAAAAATTGATTTAATCGCACGTTGACATGGCAAAGCATCACCACGTGGCGATGTGTGTACACGCCACATGGCGTTGCGTCTATGCGCTATTGTGTTCACACGTGTGCGTGTGTGGCGTATGTGTGCACAAAAGAGATTAGTGGGCTTAAGCATCCATTACAGATTACGCTAACCCATTATACGCTTACTCGTTATATATGCATTCAATAATATAAATTTTTATCATGTGGGACTATGTACCTTTATTTTTATTCGCAAGTGATGTGGCACAACGGCGAGCATCAGATCGCGCGGTTTAATCGCGATTGTCACATATCACTTACTCGCAAGGGTACGTGGCAATATCTAATTAGGCGATGATTCAATTTAAAGATGATTTAATCTCAACCGTTCATCTAGGGAGTTATAACGGTCGAGATTAAATGCGCCCAATTGACACGTGAACTCATTGCGATCGTCTGATAAAGATCGAACGGATGTAACTTAAAGATGACGATTTGCCAAACGATATTTAATCTTAGCCGTTGATTAAACGGAAATGACACATCCAACGGTCGCACCCAAATTTTCCTATAAAATCAAAATCTTCTTCGAGTGAAAGACTGTTCTTGCATTTTTTTAGCAATTCGAATTGTTTATACACCACATTCCTTGAATCTCTTGATTTCTTCCTCTATAGACTCATTTACGCATCCGAGGAGTGTTTAAAATCAAGAATTGGTTGAAAGAAGAGGAAGAAATCACATCTTGAACGCCGAACTTCATTTTCAAAATCGCGGAATGAAAAACCATGAATTTGGCAATTGATTGGATCATTTTGAGCGTGACTTCAGTTTAGATTGTGTGTTTTCATCCTAATCTATCTTCGTTTAGCATTAGACTTACATTTTCAATCATAGATTAGTTTAATTTTAGTTTTAATTTCGGTTTTCATCTACTTTCGTGATCAAATTTCTTTCTCGATTTCAAATCTTGATTTCTCTGCGAATTCTAATCCAAATTCAATGATTTTTTATTCCGTGGATTTGTATTAGAGTTATGTTTCTTAATATCATAAAATCCCTAATTTTTCACGCCAATTCAGAGTTTGATTTGATCGAATTTCAAAGATATCTCAAAATTTTCCTTATTTCTTTGTGGATACGACCCTTATTCACCACCATACTCATTAATTAGTGATTTAATCTTTAATTTGGTGAGTTTGGAACTTGTTTTAACACGAGATCTTGTGTATTCAATGACTGCACGAAATCATTTTTCCAGTGTTCACAATGATTTTTTTTATACATCAGTACTAACTTGAGTAACCGATTAGGGTTTGATAGTTTATCATACCTTAAGTCATTTTTCAGTCTCGCATGGAAAAAAGATTTATATGTACACAATGACTGATGACGATAAGGTTCCACATGAGAGTTTTTATGCACTTTATATATCCTCCGACACGTGGTGTAGCTTGGCTCGCAATGGGTTAACGACTCAACCGATCGATTTGGTTAAATTGATCCGTTATTAATTAATATATATGTTGATATGAATAATTGTTCAAGCTGACCAATAACGTGCCATTATGTTTATAAAGTTATTAAGTGATGAGATATATCGACCTAAAGGGTTACACATATAAGGTCTATAGACATTGGTGGATATATCTATAATTATAAGGGTTTTTGTAAAAATTTTACATACCAAGTGTCTATAAATATAGAAAGAATGACTGCAAATCAAGATGCTTATGAAAGCATTATGAGTATTCTCTCATTTCTTCACTTTCTCTCTGGGTGAAAAGCGTTGAAGAGGAGATTCAATAGTTTACTGATCGTGAGGATACCACAAGACAATGGGCACTTGTATCGTGAAGAGGAGTCATTAACTCCGGTAGACTTTATTATCGTGGATATGAAATCCATGAAAGAATTCACCGACTCTCCCATCATATTAGGGAGACCATTTTTAGCTACCGCGAAAGTGATCACGGATTGGGGCAAGGGCGAAGTTATATTTCAGGTTGGAGATAGCACGATGAAGGTGAGCATCAAAAAGTTGATGCGACATCCTTCATATGAGTCCGATGAGGTAGACGCTGTCGATATTTACGAGGATCCGGAGATCTCGAGTTGTATCGAGGAGACGATGGCGGCTATTGAGGATAGGAGCTTCGAGGAGCCCGAGGATGATCCATTTCCCTCCGACGAGACGGCACCCGAGCTAAAACCGCTACCTTCTACGTTGAAATATGTTTTTCTTGATCATCATTGTGCTAACCCCGTTATTATATCCTCGCAGTTAGATCAGGACCAAGAGGAGAGATTATTGGTGGTCTTGTGAGGACGAAAGGAAGCGATTGGATGGAATTTGTTGAACCTTAAGGGAATTGATCCCTCTTTGTGCACGCATCGCATTTTCCTAGAGGAGGACTCTTGTCCCTCTAGAGAGGCACAAAGACGGCTAAACCCTAAGGTATGATATGCCGTTAAGGATGAAATCCTTAAATGGCTTAATGCATGTATCATATATCCCATCTCTGACAGTCCATGGGTCAGTCCGGTGCATGTTATCCCCAAGAAGGCGGGGATCACCGTGATGACAAATGACAAGGGCGAAGAACTTCAGACGAGTCTTCCGACGAAGTGGAGAGTATGCATCAACTATCGGAAGCTTAACGCGGCGACGAAAAAGGACCACTTCCCCTTGCCATTTATTGACCAAATTCTTGACAAGCTTTCAAGTCAAGGATTTTATTGCTTCCTAGACGGCTACTCCGGGTATAATCAGTTAGCGATACATCCTGATGATTAGGAGAAGACGACGTTTACATGTCCATTTCGCACATATGCATTTCAGCGCATGCCATTCGGACTATGTGACGCTCATGCCACTTTTCAGAGGTGCATGATGGCCATCTTCTCCGATTTTATAGGGGAGAGCATGAAGGTCTTCATGGACAACTTTTCAGTTTTCGGGCCGAGTTTCGATGCGTGCTTAGA
Source organism: Lemna minuta (assembly GCA_024174645.1). Taxonomy (NCBI): domain Eukaryota; kingdom Viridiplantae; phylum Streptophyta; class Magnoliopsida; order Alismatales; family Araceae; genus Lemna; species Lemna minuta. The sequence continues at coordinate 7,204,816 of CM044103.1, read as the reverse complement.
GCACTTAACGCAAATCCTCGACGTTTGCGTTAAGAAACGCCTAGTCCTTAGTTGGGAGAAGTCCAACTTCATGGTAAGAGAAGGTATAGTGCTTGGGCATTTAGTCTCAAGCAAAGGTTTGGAAGTGAACAAGGCCAAAGTTGAGGTAATCCAAGACCTTGCACTCCCTAAGTTGATAAGAGAACTTAGGAGTTTCCTAGGGCATGTCGGCTTTTATCGTCGCTTTATTCAGGATTTTGCTAAAGTTTCAAAACCACTGACTTCTCTTCTATGCAAGGAAAAAGATTTTATCATTGAGGAAGAAGGGAATCACGCCTTTATGTAGCGAGTATTAGTGGAAGCACCTATTTTACAAAGTCCTAATTGGGACTTACCTTTTGAGACTATGTGTGATGCTTCTGATTTTGCAGTGGGCGCAGTTTTGGGGCAACGAATTGACAAAAAGCCAACTGCCATATGTTATGCAAGCAAGACGCTAGCCGACGCTCAACTTAATTACACTACTATGGAGAAGGAGTTGTTAGCGGTCGTCTTTGCTTTGGAGAAGTTTAGGCCTTATATCTTGGGCAGCAAGATCATTGTATACACGGATCATGCCGCATTGAAGTACTTGTTATCCAAGAAAAGGGCCAAACCGCAACTGATTCGATGGGTTCTCCTTCTTCTGAGATAAGAAGGGAAGTGAGAACTCAGTGGCTGATCACCTTTCTCGACTACATACTACATCTTCAGGTGAGATTTGTGAAACATTTCCCGATGAGCAGCTCCTCGCTGTTGCGACTAAGGTACCTTGGTTTGTGATAACACGCAATCTTAATATGATAAAACATGATTATTAATGCAATTTAAGGCATAAAACATTACATTTATGTGCATGTTATCATACTTTGAGTGCATTTCTATCATTTCATGCAAATTTATGTTATAATCTCAAAATACACTAAATTAGGGTTAATTATGATAAATTAAGGATAAATGATTTTAGAGCCTATCTTTACTTGAGATTATAAGTGGTTTTTAAAGTTAAATAATAAGAGAAATTATTTTTATAAACATTCATTTAAATTTCTAAACTTAAAATCTTAAGGAAATGAGTGTATTTTTGAAATATAAATTAAATCTCTTGTTATTTAAATGTTTTGAATTTTTAGAATGATAGATAATTAAATTTCAGATCAAATGAAAGAAATTTGGATTAATTTGGAGTTGTATTTTAAAAGATATGATTTTTACAATTTTTAGGGATTTTTTCTAAATTTTTTGATTTTATTTTTCGATTTAAAAACGTTTTAAAATAAATATAAATAAATAAAAGGCAAAAAAACCGCGTGGGTCCCACGCGGGTGCGACGTGGCACGCAAGGCCACGTGGCAGAGCCACGCGGACCCGCGCAACGTGCCTACGTGGCGCGGTTTTTATATTTATAGTATTATTATTATATATATAAGAAAATGGGTCTTCAGCCTTCCCTAGATGGGAAGGGTATTAACCCTTTAAACCGTCGGGTCTTATAAACCCGACGGTTTCCTATATTATTTCCCGTGTGGGACTAACCCACACTCTACTTACCTTTTAGGTGACGTGGACGCATACAGAGCGTTGGATCGGGCGGCGCACGAGATCTCGTCCGTCGATCGCGTGAGCGCGGTCCACGGATCAGAGATCAACACACGTGTCTTAAAGGCGTTATTATAATGGTCGGATCAGTAGCGACATGGCAGCATCACAAGCCTCGATCGCGTAGACACGCGGACCACTGGAGATCAATCAAGCACGTGCCTTACTTGGCCGTTCGATCGCGATCCAAGGGGCGATATTCAGGCGTTTTTATAACGTCTATCTACAGATCAAATCATGGCCGTCCATCACGATCCGACGGCCACGACTTAATCGAAACGGTCCACGATGGACCGTTTCATCGTAACCGTCGATCGAAACGATCGGACGGTTACGCCCAAATTTCGTTTAAATAGACTTGTTCTTCGTCGATGTATGCATTCGAGTTGGATTTTAATCAAATTGACTTGTATAGACACCGATCCTCTCATTTCTCTTGATTCCATCCTCTTCCTCGTTCATTTCGGCATCCATGGAGGGGTTGAAATCAAGATTTGGTGGAAAATCGAAAGAGAAATCGCAGCTTGAAGCTCGGCGTGACGTTCTTGGCGTTGTCGGTGATTAATCAGCTTAATCACCTCGTTTCGATCACTGAACGGGTTTAGTGGAAGCGGTTTTTCCTAGATTATCTTCCTATTATCTTTAATTTTCGTTTGGATTAGGTTTTAGATTTCAATTTCGTAAATTTTCATTCTAAATCACGATTTTAACGTCCGAAAATTTCTCTCCACTTCAAATTTCGATTTCTCCGTGAAATCAAGTCCAAATTCGATGATTCTTGATTCCATGGATTCGTTTTGAAGTCTTCTTTCTAAAAACACCATTTTCCCTAATTTCTCACCTCAATTCATCATCCAATTTGACCAAATTCTAAAAGATATCTAAAAAATACCTAAATTCCCTGTGGATTTGACCCGTATTTACCATTATACCCCTCAATTCTCTCTTAATTCCCCAAATTGGTAAGTTAAGATTAATTTTTGACATGAGACCGTGTGAAATCGATGACCTCGCGGTCTCGTCTTGTCAGTTTGCGCATATTGTTAATTACGTAGTCACAAAATCTCTCCCTGATTATTGGAACACGCATCAAAAGAAGAAATTTTCCTAGAAAATGATATTCGATATTATTTTTGGGAAGAACCCCAATTGTTCCATGAGGGGCTGATCAGATTATTCGGCAATGTGTTCCATAGGAGGAACAATAGCATATTCTATCGATGTGTCACTCATCTTTATGTGGAGGACATATTGCATCGAGAAAGACTGGAGCGAAGGTGCTACAAAGTGGCTTCTATTGGCCAACTTTATTCAAGGATGCGATCAAGTATTGCAACGAATGCCTAAAGAACCAATCCACATTAAACATCTCAAAGCGAGATGAAATGCCCTTGCAAACCATCCTTGAGGTAGAAATTTTTTATCTTTAGGGGATTGACTTTATGGGACCATTTCCACCGTCGGAGGGAAAAGAGTACATTCTTGTAGCGGTGGACTATGTGTCCAAATGGGTCAAGGTGATACCGATGAGGACAAACGATCATCGAGTGGTTAATAAGTTTATTGTTAACAATATCTTTTCTCGATTCGGTTTTCCTAGAGCTATTATTAGTGATGGTGGATCTCATTTTACTAACTCTCATTTCAGGAGTTTACTTAAGAAATATGGAGTTCATCATCGTGTCACAACCCCGTTGATAACATCCTATATTAACATGATAAAACATGATTTTTTATGCATATTAAGTTATAAATAGTTTCATTTACATGCATGTTATCACACTTATGTGTATTTTTCTATCATTCTATGAAAAAAGTTACTATAATCTCAAAAACACTTTAAATTAGGGTTAAATATGATGATTTAAATGATAAATAATTGATAACCCATCTTTAATTGAGATTATAAAGGTTTTTAAAGTTAAAATAATGAGAGAAAAGGTTTTTATAAACATTTATTTACTTTTTAAGCTAAAATCTTTAAATAAATAAATGTATTTTTGAAATAATATTTAAAACTCTCATTATTTATTCATTTTGACTTTTTAGAATGATAGATAATTAAATTTCGGATCAAATGAAAGAAATTTGGATTAATTCGGAGTTATATATTAAAAGTTATGAATTTTTCTATTTTTAGGGATTTTTTCTAGATTTTTCTGAATTTATTTTGATTTTTAATAATAAAAATAAATTAAAAAAAATAGCAAAAAGCGGATTAATTCCGCGCGGGTCCCACGTGGATGCGACGTGGCGCTCAGGGCCACGTGACAGCTCCACGCGGGCCCACGCGGCGCATACGTATATTTATAATTTATATAGTTTATATAATGGGTATTCAGCCTTCCGTATATCGGAAGGGTATTCAAACCTTCTAAACCGTCGGGTCTTATAAACCCGACGATCTCCTCTATTCTTTTCCGTGTGGGACTAATCCACACGATGTGTTAAAAATGCAGGTGACGTGGCTTGATGAGGAGCGCCGGATCAAATGGATGATCGATCGACGCACGTCGATCGAATGGATGCGCGGTCCACCAAAGTCCATCAAGCGCACGTGTCAATTAAAAGGCGTTATAACGGTCCAGATCGAACCACGCGGGGAGCATCGTGACCGTCGGATAAAGATTCAAAGGATGCGATCGAATGCGTTTAATAAACACATCTTAAAACGCTCATCCGGACCGTCCATCTCAAATCCAACGATCCCGACTTAATTGAAATGGTCCACGATGGACCGTTTCATCGTAACCGTCGATCAAAATGATCGGACGGTTACGCTCAATTAGCCTATATAAAGAGATGTTCTTCGACGATTGTAAACATCAGAGTTGGAATTCAATCTAATTGAGCTGTCTAGACACCTTCCCTCTTGTTTCTCTTGATCTCATCGTGTTCCTATCTCAATTGCGCACCACCAAAGCTCTTGAAATCATGATTTGGTTGTATAGATCGGGAGAAATCGATGCTTGAACTCTCTCTTCGCGTTCTTCGTGTTCTTCGTGATTAAGCAGCTTAATCGCAATGTTTTGATCGCTAATTGGAGTTAGTGGAAGCAGTTTTTCATAATCTATCTTCCTATAGTGTTTAATTTCAATTAAGATTAGGATTTAGAGTTCAATTTCATCGAATTTTAGTTAGAATCGCGATTTTCATGTCCGAAAATTTCTCTCCACTGCAAACTTTGATTTCTCCACGAAATTAAGATCATTTTCGATGATTTTTGATTCCGTGGATTCGTTTTGAAGTCATCTTTCATAATATACCATTTCCCCAATTTCTACCATCAATTTCTTATCCGATTTGATCAATTTCGAAGATTACATCAAGAATTTCCTTATTTCCCTGTAGATTTGACCCTTATTTACCATTATACCCTTCAATTCGATACATTTTCATCAAATTGGTATATTCGGAATTATTTTTGACGCGATACCGTGTAAAATCAATGACCTCGCGGTCTCGTCTTGTCACCCGTATCACTCCCAAGCAAATGGTCAAGTGGAAGTCAGCAATAGAGAAGTCAAGAACATCTCTAAGAAGATCATTCGCACAGATGGAAGAGATTGGGCAGCGAAGCTACCCGATGCTCTATGGGCCTAGCGCACCACATTCAAGACACCCATCGGGATGTCTCCTTTTAGGCTCATTTATGGAAAACCTTGCCACTTCCTCATCGAGTTAGATCATAGAGCATATTGGGCCATTAAAAAGCTCAATCTATCTCTTGATCAAGCTGTAAAAGAAAGACTTCTACAACTTCAAGAGCTCCAAGAACTACGGAATGAGTCGTATCAAAATGCTAAGATTTATAAAGCCAAGAATAAAGCTTTCATGAAAAGCACATTAATAGGAAAAATTTTCATGTTCATGACAAGGTATGGCTTCATAATTCTCGTCTTAAACTCTTTCCAGGAAAATTGTGCTCAAGGTGGGATGGTCCATATGAGATCCTTGAAGTGTTTGATAATGGATCGGTCTTGATTTTAGACCCCAAGATCAAAAATTATTTCAAGGTAAATGGACATAGGTTGAAACCATATATTGGTGAAGAAGGACCCCCACCTCCCTATAGTAAAGAGCTGCAATCCCTTGAGATCTCAGCCACTAATTAGTCGTTAGAGTGAGTTACGTCTAGCTAAAGACTGAAAACTTAGCGCCTGTTGGGAGGCAACCCATCTTTATCTTTATTTTTGAATTTATTTTCTACTTTTCTTATTCTTTTTGCATTTATTTTTACTTTTATATTTTTTGTTTTCTTTGATGTTTGCTGTTGTTTCTCTATAAGTTTATTAGGTGCTAAGGATAAGGGAACATCAAAAGGAGAAATTCAGCCCCAAAATAACTCCACAAATGAAGAGAAGATGCAATCGATGCAAATTCCCGCTAAGTTTTTCTTTTATACCTTACGTCTCTTTTCCTTTTTACTAGTGTTGCATGCCATTCATAATGATTGTCATTTCTTTTCCATAAGCATGCTGATTTTTTTGAGGACAATAAAAGGAATGAGCATGGGGGGAAGTTTTCTAGAAAATTTAAAATTTTTTAAAATGGTAGAGTCGATGGAATTATGGTATTCTATGCATGATTTGGTATTCTATGCATGATCTGATTTTTAAACATGTGAAGATGAACATGATCTTTCCAAAACCACATGAAATAGTAAAACATAGAGTACATTAACACCTCTACTTGTTTAGAAAGTTGTGGGAAGAGCAACCTTAAGTGTTATATTTAGGAGATGGTAGAGTCGATGGAATTATGGATCTAGGTATTCTTTTGGGGAACCATAAAATCCAATCTAAGGATTTACTCAAGCTCATAGTATGATTTTTCAAAACTTTCTATACTTCTCATCTACTCATTCTTCTTTCTAAACTTTGAGTTAATGACTCCTTGCATGCACATCCTTCTTCTTTCCATAGCAAGTCATAGCTTGTATCATCCTTTGTTGGCACTACTATTATTGACATAATGTAGCTCCGTGATCCATAGAGATACTCAAACCTCTTCGGGGGAATAAGATGCATGTCTAATAAGGATGACACATGGGTAGGATGAGCACCATGAAATGAGTTATGTTGTTTTCAATAAAGTTGCATAAAAAGCCTTGTAAATTTTAAATTCTGAATTATCTAATCTCCTTCTTCAAAAAGGCTTGAAGCAAGTAGAATTAGGCTGAATAAATGAAAAAGTAGAATTAGAAAGAAAAAGGAAGAAACAGTAGAATTAGGATGAAAGAAAGAAAAAGACAAAAACAAAGTAGAATTAGAATGGTAAGCTACCTCCCATGTGTTTTAGCCGACTCTATTGTATAGCCATTATGTATGAAAAGGATGATGCTTGTTTCTAATTGTTGTGCCCTTATCATTCATGTCCACAGTGCAAGGAGGAAGTGACGATTGCTTTGGTATGATGATTTTTTTTTATTATGTATATTTCTATTAGTATGTAGAGCAAGAGGATTCTTAGTTCATTTGGTGGATTAAAGTGTTTGCCGGAGGAATGCCGTGACGCTAAGTTTCTAGTACATTACTGTCTTCTTGGCATCATTTAAGGTAGAACATTCATTTCATCTTCTATCAATGCTTAACCCATGATTTTCTAAAGCTTGTTAGTCCTATTACACATTCTTTGTCTTTCCATTGATAAGGGACTAGCAATGATTTAAGTTGGGGGGGTGTGATAACATGCATTTATAACTTAAATTCTTACCTTATTTAACTCATATTCATTCTTATTTTATGTGAATATGATGCATGTTATCAAAGTTTTAAGGAATTTTCTCTATTGGTATGTCATTTCACTAAAGTCTATAGTTATGCATAATTTAGGGTTAATTTTATGCTTGATTGATGATTAATCTTTTGTAAAGTCAAAATTAATAGAAGTTAATCTCTTTTCTTGAACTACTTTGACTTTAGTGCATGTTTTTGAAAGATAAATTTCAAGATGAAAATGTGATGATGGTATTAAGAAGATTTCTTAAGAAATGATTTAAGTTAATTTTTAATTCATCTTCGATTCTTCTTTGAAATTATATGGCATGATGTTAAAATGGAAGAAATTTGTCATCCAATGGAGAAAATTTAGATTAAAAAGGAGTTGTATTTCTTAAGTTATGAAGTTTTGAATTTTTATATCTTTTCTGGTTTTTTATCTGATTTTTAATTAATTTTTACCGAATTTTTAAGGTTATTTCTGATTTAAAATCGCGAAAAGGGGGTATTTATTCCATAGACCCCGTGGAGCTGATGTAGCACTGATGCTAACATGGCGCGCGGAGCTGACGTGGAGCGCAGAACCAGCACGGATGCGTTGTGGCACTGAGGCCACGTGGCAGGGCCGCGCATGGCCCACGCGAGGTGCAGGTGGCGCGGACACGTGGCAGGAGGCCACGCGGGTCCACGCGGATGCCCGTGAGGGGCGCCACGTGGCGAGTGGAGAGGTCGGCATTTGGAGGGCCCACGGGTTAGTGGGCCTTGGTTAGAAGTTTGGGGCGATAACGCAAGTGCGTTACCACGCCCAAGGTTTTATACTCACCATTCCTTGATTTTTATTCCTTTTGGGACTATGTTCCCGTGGAATCTATCATGTGCAAGACACATGGTGAAGTCGCGGGCGTCATAGGCGATCACGGGGCGTCGATCGCATGGACCCGAGTCCACGCGATCTTCATCAGAGCACGTGCGTCAAAGAAGATTTAAGCGAGCTAGATGAACGGCTTACCTTACGACACATGGCGTCACGAAGAGCTCCCGATCTTCATAATATCAAATGCATTAAACGAAGCAGTTGATTGCGATCAGACGGCCAAGATTGAACCCGATTGAAGATCATCAGGGGAGGACACGTGGATACGTCTTGATGCATCGCGACGTGGCGATCTTCATCGGACGGCAGAATCAACATCAAAAGAGAAGTGGTCCACGATCGAGTTTCCCAATCACCGCACGATCATGGCCACGATCACCTTGGATTGATGGCCTACGATCAGCGTGCGATCATGGCCATCAAATCCCCCTCTCCACCGAATCAAATGACCCGAATTTTTCGGGCGAAATCTCCTTTAAAAACCGATGTATTCCCTCTTGTTTTCCTTGACTCTTGATTGAATTGTGAAGTAATGAAGAGATTTGAAAGAAAGATCTTGAGTTCTTCGTGATCCCCCCGCATTTAGACTCGATTTCAATCAAAATCGGAGCGGGATTGATCACGAATTCTATCGGATTTTAATAAATTTTCCCCTTGAACTCAAGGCAGATCTGCTTCAATCCGAGTGAATTGAAGCCCCATATTTGCGGCAATCGGGTTAGTAGTGAGATTCGATCGATTATCTGGTGGTAATTTGAGATTTTATTAGATTTAGATCATTAATTTTGAGTTTTAGTTCTAAGTGTTCTTCAATTTTGCCTAATTTTAGTTCAAAATTTTGCTGATTTTGAAAATAGGATATCTCTCTGATTATAATTTTGAATGACCTGATTTTGGTTTCATTGGATTCCTTATTTCATCATATTTCCTTGGATAGCAAATTTTTTGAATTCCGAGATCATTTGATCCCTCAATTTAATGTTTGACCGAGCACTGTTCATTTTCAATCTGAATTTGAGCATTGACTTTCGGGGTCAATTACTTTCAAAATATAAATCGGAATTTGATCATTTTGGTCTCTTTAGAAGCCTCTGATTCTTAGATTTCTATTGATATATAAATTGAAATATTTGGATATCATTTGATAAGTCAATTTGAAGATTTTCTCCGAAGTGTTCATTTCATGATTTTTCTGATCTTTGATTTTCAATAATTCATAGTAAATCCATTTCTTATCGAAAAATCACGAATCTTATATCAATAAATTTAATTTTCTCTTTAGTTTCTAAATATATAATTTTTGTAATCTTCTGACATCTTCTGATTCTCTGATTTTACAAAACTTGGACTATTGGTCAAAGTCAATGCTTTGACTTTGACTTTTGATTTTTTTCTGTCAAATCTGAGATCTTAAATCTTAAAATTCTCTATTTTGTATATTTATATCATTTCATTTATAACATATCATTTCTAATTCTTTAAAACCTCTTTTAAACCTAAGTTTGACCAAGTCAACACTGCAATAAAAGTCAACCTTGTTCTCTATGGATCGACCCGATACTTACACTTTACTTGATTTTAGATATTTGTCATTCTGAGTTCGGATTGATAAATTTTGTTGGACCGACGTTTGTGTGTTTTAACGACCGCACAAAATGCTTCATCACTTATGTCTTTGCCTACTTCTTACACTGCCTTTTGAGACACCCTATTTTATGGTTTTAGGGATCTTACCTTGTGAACAATTTATGAGTCATTGTCATCCAAGGAGATTATGAACTATATGGCACATGGGCTAACAAACCAAACATAGGCTCTTGTGGTTCGAGGACATGATCAAGAGAGGAAGAATAGTGGCTCTCATAGTATATCAAAGTCAAAGAATCAAGAGAATATGTGCAAATATTATAAGAAGAAGCAGCATATTAAGTCTTAGAGCTATAAATTGGAGAACAAGAACAAGAGAGCTAGTGGCCAAGAGCAAGGCCAGCCAGCAAAGCAATTGGCAAAAGCCAATTTTGTCCAAGCTCAAAATTCTGGTGAGCTTTTAGTAGTCTTTGTTGATGGGTATTATGTCGCCTGCAAGCTAATCACACTTTCATCTTTTTTTACATTCATTGAAATGAAATTTTATTCATTGTCATTCTTGTGTGATGTTTTCAATGAAGTCCATGAACAAGTGCAATGATCAAGTGAATTATGATGAGATCATAATACAACGATCGATGGTCTTTAAACATATGTTCTAAATATTTCTATTCGTAGGATATTCGAGAAGGATATCGAATTATCTGGAAAGAATAGCACTATCTGATCTGACTCATATAATGAGTATGGCTGATCCTATGGCCATCAGTGTTGAGACACCAAGGATAGATAGCGGGTGCTCTTTGGAGAAAGAGTTCACTGAATTGATCCGTATGAATCCTTGAATGGTATTATGCAAAATTATCAATTAGGTTGATTCATGTCACGGTTGTGTACGTGGTCCTTTCACCTGAGACACCAAAGACATCTTGTGGATGGATGATCGTGTTTTGACTATGACTTACAAATCCCTAGTCACGGGATCTCCAAAACGTCATAGATTGGATACGACATGAAATCCTCGAAGGTGATTGAGTGGTTAAGATGGGATCATCCGCCCTCGGTATATGAGAAGATCGACTCAAGGAATGAGATGCGGTTAAATCCTTGGCCAAGGTAGTGGAAATAATAGAGAAGTTGTTCTCAATGATTTCCTACCCGCATCAGTACTAAATTGAGTAACCAATTAGGGTTTGACAAATTAACTATACCCTAAGTCATTCATGAGTCTCGTGTGGATGAAGGATTATATGTACACGGTAACCAATGACGGCAGGGTTCCATGAAAGAGTTCTAATATACTACATATCTCCTAGAGCACGTGGTGTAGCTTGGCACCCACCGGCTTGGCGACTCAACATGTTGATTGGGTTAAATCAATCCTTAGTCAATTAATCTATATGTTGATATAGTTAATTGATAAGGAGGACCAATAAGTGTTATTGGGTTGATAGAATCATTGACTGGTGAGATATATGGACCTAGAGGGTAACACACATAAGGTCAATGGACGTCGGTGGATATAGACATAATAATAAGGGTTTTTGTGAAAATTTCATATTCCTAAAGTTTATAAATAGGGGAGAACGACCATAATAGTGATGCCCATGCAAACCTAGTGAAACTTCTCCTCTCTCTTCTCTTCCTCTCATGGTGACAAGTGTTCAAGAGGAGATCCGACCGTCTGGAGACTGTGTGGATACCGCTAGAGGCCAGATGCTTGAACGGTTGAAGAACTCTTTCAAATGATCCATGTAAGTATGAATTTTATTCTATACTAGATGATGGGATCACATAGAATGGATAATGAGATCACCTATTCTTGGTGCTTCAATTGTGTTGAATGTTTTGATTCAACATCTTCCGCTGCAATCATTATCTTGATCAAAAAATTAGAGAGCTTTTCAAGCCTCAAATCCCAGCATTTGTGGGGTAAGTTGAGGATTTATAATGCTTGGGTTCTTGATTTGCATGCTCATTCCATGTTTATCCATTTTATCATGCCTTTTATGTCATATTCCACTCTCTATTCTTGTACGGTGATATGGGCAATGGTACTCCTAGATAGGTACCAAGAAATTTGAAAAATACCATTTTCAGTGATGCTACTGTGGCATCTCTACTCCGTTAGTTGAGGATTTAAAGAAGATTTACATATGAGAGTTGGCCATATGAGTCAGCAAGGCATGGACGAACTAAGTCACTTGAGCTTGATGCGTTGTCAATGCACAAGGAAGCTTGATTTTTGTGAGCATTGCATGTTTGGAAAACATACACATGTGAGTTTTTTTAGTGGGATTCACACTATAAGGGAATTTTTTGTTATATTCATTCAAATCTTTAGGGCCCTTCTAGTGCTCCTCAGTTTAGAGCTCACTACATGTTGGCATTTTTGGATGATTTTTCCAAAAAATTCTAGCTCAATTTCTTGAAGCATAAACTAGAGGCCTTCCATTGGTTCAAGGAATAGAAGATTATGGTGGAGAAGCAGACGGAGAAATTTATGAAGAAATTTAGGATAGAGAATGGTCTTAAATTTTACTCAAATGACTTTCATTACTTTAGCAAGTGTGAGGGGATTCAAAGAAATTTGACTATTCATAATATGCCACAAAAAAATGGTATTACAAAGCAGAAATATCATGAAGCCTCCTTGAAATTTGGAAATTCGCATTGCAAGAACATTGATGAAGAAAGTGATGGGTTCTAAGGTCGATAAACTTTTCAAAATTTTGATCAAAACATCGAATGCAGTGAAATAGATTGAATCAGATGTTAAAAACATTGAGGCACCAAGAACAAATGATCCTATCATCTAGTTGATGGGATCTGAGGTTTATAACTTTCTGAAATTTTGATCAAAACATCAAATGCCGCGGAATTCATTGAATTTGATATTCAAAACATTGATGTACCAAGAACATATGATCCTATCATCTAATATGTATGAGAAAACATACTTACAGGTTTTCTTGAAGGAGTTCTTGGAGCTATTCAAGTGTCTAGCCTTTAGTGGTATCCACACGGTCTCTGGATGGTTGGATCTTGATAACATGCAATCTTAACATGACAAAACATGATTATTAATGCAAAATAAGGCATAAAACATTCCATTCATATGAATGTTATCATAGTTTGAGTGCATTTCTATCATTCCATGCAATTTTATGTTATAATCTCAAAATGCATTAATTTAGGGTTAATTGTGATGAATTAAAGATTAAAGATTTTATAACCTATCTTTACTTGAGATTATAAGTGGTTTTTAAAGTTAAATAATGGGAGAAATCATTTTTATGAACATTCATTTTATTTTCTAAAGTTAAAATCTTAAAGAAATGAATGTATTTTTGAAATAAGAATTAAATTTCTCATTATTTAAATAATTTGACTTTTTAGAATGATAGATAATTAAATTTCAGATCAAATGAAAGAAATTTGGATTAATTTGGAGTTGTATTTTGAAAGTTATGATTTTTACAATTTTTAGGGATTTTTTTCTGGATTTTTCTGATTTTATTTTCGATTTAAAACGTTTAAAATAATTAAAAAATGATAAAAAGGGGGTTAATATTCGTGTGGGCCACGTGGATGCGACGTGGCACTCAGGGCCACGTGACAGTGCCACGCGGGCCCACGCGAGCACCTGCGTGGTGCGGAGGTGACACATGGCTTTATTTATATGTACTCGTATTATTTAGATTATAATTTATATAGCCTTCTATTTATGGGAAGGGATTATTACCCTTTTAAACCATCGCCCCTTTTAAACCCATTGATCTTCTTTAATTTTTTCCGTGTGGGACTAAAGTCCCACACAATTTTTAAAGTGCAAGTGACGTGGCCACTTGAGGTGCGTTGGATCGGGCGGAGCGCAGAATATCGTGCGTCGATCGCCTAGACCCACGGACCACCGATCACGATCAAGACCATGTGCCTTTAATGGGGAGTTATAACGGTCGTGATTCAATCGCGCGGGGAGCATCTGACACGTCGGATCAAGATCCAACGGCGGAGATTAAATGATGTAGGATAATTTGGAAGAGATGTATCTAAATCCTACAATAGGGGGAGGATCTATGAAATGATATCAATATGAAAATGAATTATAAATCATTGAGGATATAGTGTGATATAATGTAGAAATAGGAGAGAATATAGAAGATAGATATTATGATGCTTGAGAGATACTTAAACAGTGACTAATGTGAGAAGAATAATGGGATTAGATGAATGATAATGATAGATTATGAATGGAGAGATGAGAGAATAATGTTGGAATTAAGAGAATGGATGGAAGAAGGAATGGTAAGGAGAGAATAAGGAGAAGAACGAGGTAAGAATATTATATTATAGAATATAAGATATCAGATGAAGGAAATAGAGGAGGGAGAGCGGAGATAGATTTAAGATTGAGATGCTCGGATAAAGAGGAGAATAGAAGAGTTATGAAATAGTGGGGAGATAGGACAAGAAGATGGGGATTGGCGGTAAGAAGGACGTACGGAATAAGGTTGGACTTACGATAGTTTAAGGATGAACTATCATCACGAAAAGCGATGAGGATAATTACCTGACGAAGACGAGAAGAGATGCCGTAGATTTCTCCCGCTGACATCGGATAGTCTCGGAATGCTTCGGATTTATAGTATTGAAAGACGACAGAAATGGGGGGAGAAAAGAAAGGGAGATAGAATCGGAGAAGAAGAAGGTGGGAGAGGCACAGGGAAGACGATGAACACACAGGGTAAAAACAACGTAACCGGTAACCAATTCTTTATCAAAAAACATCTTCTTTTCGTCGCATACAGGTTTCGTTTTATAGAAATGAAAACCGGGAAGTTATGGCGAGGAGTCGCTTCGCGGTAGTTGATTTAGTTGACTCGTTTTGGCGTCGTTTGACCTTCACTCGGAGGGAGGATGAGACGAAAATACCTCCCGATGATGTTCCGTTGTCGTCTTATCGGCCGGCGTCCATTTGAAAATAGTTGAAGGAGAGAATCGTCGATGTTGCGTAAGGATAGTGGGTGAGGGTTGACCGGGCTACGTAAAGTCTCGTCTTCTTTGAGAGAACTCCCGACTTTCCTTATCCTCGCGCGCAAGATGTTGTCGTTGAGCACGATCGCGGTCGTGATGTATCGCTGCAATTTTGACGTGGCATCGTTGAGTTCTGTGGAATTCTTGGTCATCGACGCGGAACGTAATGACGTCGTCTCGCGTTTCTTGGTGACAGGGTGGTCCGCCCGTTCGTCGCCTTGAAGTCTCGCTTTAATCAGTAGGTGGTATGGCGATCTTTATTGATCGATGCACAATGGTGAATCTAAATCGCATGACTCTTGATCCTTTGTGGGCTCATAGTACTTGCGGTAGTCCTGGAAGCTGCCGATCGGAAGTCTGTTGTGGAGGGTTTCCTGTCGTCGTAGTCGTCCTTCTTTTATGTGGAGAAGTAGATTCTCCCAGGCAGCGATCTTGAAGCTTTGGCTTCCATACCAGTAGAGAGAGGATGTCGGTATGGGTCTTTGATGTGAAACGTTTTCAGTAAGAGGTGGAGGCTTTGATCATTTTGAAGAGTCTGAAGGAGTTTTCTTGTTTTTCCGACAGTTGGTATCCTTTATCTCATTTGAATTTGAGTTGACCGTAGAGGACTGTGAAGGTATTGTTTAGCTGGGTGATGATACTCCTTGTGAGCTCCTTTCTTCAAATTCTTCATGGTAGGCTTTGTCTATCTTCTTCTTTTTTCTCATGTTGGTAAGGAGAGTAATTGTCATTTTCTTCTTCATTAGTAAGGCTTCTTTGATGTTAATCATGATTGTCTTCATGGACTTTGTCTTGAGCTGCCACTGAGGTTAGTCTCTTCTAATAGTAATAACATATAGATCTCTCCTATAATTCTAGCTAAGGGAGGTTTTCAAAGAAAGAAGGAATATATCACAATTGTGTTCCTATTAATTTTCTTATGAGATCATTAATTAAAATGATATAAGGTACCTATAATATGATGGATAAGGTTTGGAAAATTAGGAACCTATATCAAAGAGAAAAAGGGTGGTTGACTTGGTCCATTCAAGGATTTCTAAGTATCTAAGGATAAGGCTAATTTCTTTTGACCAAGTCAATCATTGGATCAGTATGTAATAGAGAAAGGAGGGAAGGTAATTCCCTTAAGATCTACACTCTCTTTATTTATTTAGAGAGGTCTTCTTCATCCACTTAATAAATGGATAATTTCTCAAGTTGGTGAATAAGGAAGAGGAGGAAGAGGAGGAGGAGGAGGAGGATAGGTTCACTTAGAATCTTTGTGTTCATGTTTCTAAAATAATTCTCCATCATTAAACGTGTTATATAACGCATCTCTTAAAGGCTTCATCAGAATCATCCATCACGATCCTACGGTTACGATTCAATTGAAACGGTCCACGATGGACTATTTCATTGTAACCGTTGAATAAAATAATCTGACGGTTACGCCCAATTCGCCTATAAAATGAGGCGTTCTTCGATTTTTGTAAGCATTCTTGGAGGATTTCACTTAATTGACCCATCTACACGCATCTTTCCTTGAATCTCTCACTTGTAATCTCTTCTAGACTCGATTCCGCGTCCACGGAGTGATTTAAAGTGAGATTTCGTCGATCAATCAAGGAGAATTTGTCTCTTGAACACCGATGTTCATGTTTGAATTCACGGAATGAATAGCCGTAGATCCGGCGATCAATTTGATCGATTCAATCGTTATCTCATGTTAGAAAACAAGTTTTCCCTCTAATCTGTCGTCATGTATCATCAATTTTTAGTTTAGGATCTTAATTTAGCTCAATTTTATTTTCAATTTCAATTTATGTTCTTCGCGATTTCAAAAATTTTGTCCCACTTCACTCTTTGATTTCTCCGCGATTACTAATCCAAATGATACCTGCATTAAGCCATTTAAGAATCTCATCCTTAACAGCATCCCATACCTTAGGGTTGAGCCGTCTTTGTGCCTCTCTAGAGGGACGAGAGTTCTCCTATAGGAAAATGCAATGCATGCACAAAGAGGGATCAATTCCCTTAAGATCCGACAAGTTCCATCCGATTGCTTCCTTCCTCGCTCGCAAGACCGCCAATAGTCTCTCCTCCTGGTCGTGATCTAGCTGCGAGGATATAATAACGGGGTTATCACTATGATGATCAAGAAAAGCGTACTTCAGTGTCGAAGGTAGCGGTTTTAGCTTGGGTGCCGTCTCGCCGGAGGGAAATGGATCATCCTCGGGCTCCTCGAAGCTCCTATCCTCAATAGCCATCATCGTCTCCTCGATACAACTCGAAATCTCTAGATCCTCGTAGATATCGACGGCGCCTACCTCATCGGTCTCGTGTGAAGGATGTCGCATCAACTTGTTGATGCTCACCTTCATCGTGCTATCTCCAACCTGAAAAATAACTTCACCCTTGCCCCAATCCGTAATCGCTTTCGCGGTAGCTAAAAATGGTCTCCCTAGTATGATGGGAGAGTCGGTGAGATCCTTCGTGGATTTCATATCCACGATAATAAAGTATACCGGAAAGTAGCAGTTTTCTACCTTAACTATCACATCCTCTACTACTCCGTGAGGTCGTCTCACGGATTCATCCGCTAAGCTCAACTCGATAAATAGTGGCTGCAACTCGCCAAGTGGATAAACGTCATACACTCCCTTCGGAGGTATATTGACACTAGCCCCCGTGTCGAGGAGAGATCATGTGAACGTCCTACCCCCTATCTGACAACTAATCATAGGAGCTCCCGGATCACGTCGCTTACGAGGAAGCGTACTCAGCATGATGGAACTAATAGTCTCACTCATATGGATACGTTCCTTTGCTCCCTTCCTTTGCTCGGTAGAAACATTGAAGCATTGGGCTTTAGCCCCTTCGACTCGGTCGAGTCGGTCGCTAACCTCATTCAGTTTACTCATCATTTGTGCTAATGCACTCATGACGGGGTCAACTGAAGGTGCCGGAGGTGGAATAGCTGGTGGGGGTGTGACCGCGCGGGGAATACCGGGGGCGAAATGTGTCGGCCTCGGGTTCCCCATATGCTGCGGCGCGGATCCGTAGGGCTGATGATATGAAGTGTGCTGCCCGCTCCGCTCCTGCGCATAAGTAGGGTTATGATAACTAGAATAACCCTGATTCGGGTAGGTCGACCTACCCGCTTGGCTCAAACCTGGATATGTAGTATGGTTTGGCCGAAATGGAACTTGGATTGCCATCACGGGGCAATCCAACTCTACATGCTCAAAACTAGAGCAATGTGAGCACGGTGAGACATCAATATGTGAAACTGGCGCGAGGCCATCAGAACCCGGTCGGACCTTAAGCGAGTCCATGATCAAGTTCTGGGCTTCCGTCAGTTTCTCAATCTTATCTAAAAGCATACTGTCTCTGCCGCCTTTGCGTCTAACATCCCTCCCTTCGCGGGAGCGCTCCGTCCTCCGAAGGATTTAGCCGCATGATGATGGCTATTCTCCACCACCAACTCGATCAACTCGAGGGCTTCATCCTCGTACTTGCTCATGAACGTGCCTCCACTAGCGGCATCGAGCAAATACCTGTCAGGTGCACCTAAACCATCATAAAAAATCTGAGTAATCTCATGTTTAGGTATACCATGATGCGGACATTGTCTCAGGAGATCTCTAAGTCTCTCCCAAGCCTCATAGAAAACATCACCCGGCCTTTGTGAGAACTCGCGTATGGCGCGTCTCACGGCACTAGTCTTACCTACCGAGTAGTACTTACGCAAAAATGCGTCTTCCATATCTCTCCATGAATCAAACTCGCGGCCCAAGGTAAAGAACCACTCCTTCGCCCTTTCCTTAAGCGTGAAAGGGAAGAAGCGCATCTTGGCCGTCTCGGAGGGGACATTGTGAAACTGGTTGAATTCGCACACCTGGCTGAACTCGTCCACATGTCGATACGGATCCTCCGATGGTAGTCCATGAAAAGTGGGTAAAAGGCTAAGAATATGTGAGTCAATTTTAAAATTCGCACCTCGTCGTAGAGGCGCATTGACTCGCGTAGTCTGCCTTTGGACGACCGGTCTTGCATAATCGCTAAGAGGTCATCTCACTATCTCGGCAGGAAGAGGGCGTCTATCGGCTCTCCTCGCCCTGGTGTGGCGATCGCTGGAAGAGAATCACTAGAGGTCTCCGATGGAGCTCTAGATGAGGCAAATAAATCATCATACATGGGATTATTCCGTGTATGCCTCGTGGGTCACTGACCCTGTCGTCCTCCTAGGTTCATATGATTCCTATGCATATCTAAAGCCAAAAGATCACAAAAACAGCAAGTATATATATATATAAGAATGTCAGAAAAGAGTGAGACGAAAAGAGTGATGTCTAAATGAAAAATGCTTCACTTAATCCACCTAAAATATAGATCAAGTTAAACACTATCAAAAAGCACACCAATAAAGATAATAATAATAGGTCACTGATAACAGAGGATAAAATCTCAGATATATCAATATCGATGTATCAATTAGGTGAAAAACACCAAATAGACCACCAAATTTGCACCAAAATGTCAAATAATGGCCAAATTTAGGTAATCTTACCTCGCTATACCTTTTTCACCACTGATGAGGGTCTGATAAATTCTCTGCCGGTCAGTAAACAACAAAAGACAGAAACCTAAATATGATCAAGAAATCAAAGCAATCATATCAATAACGCATGCTCCCCGACAGCGGCGCCATTTTGACGTGTCGTTTTCGTGCATCGTTAAAACACAAAGACGATGGTCAAAAAAAATTTATAAAACCGAACTCACAAAGACAAGATATAATAATCAAGTATTGGGTAAGTATCAGGTCGATCCACAGAGATCATGGTTGACTTTAATCGCAGAGTTGACTTGGTCAAACTTAGGTTTAAAAGGAGTTTTAAATAAGAGAAAATAAGATGTAAGATATGGAAATGAGATAAATAAGGTAAATAAGAAGTTTTAATAATTGAAATCTCGGATTTGACAGAGAAAAGTCAAAAGTCAAAGTCAAAGCGTTGACTTTTACCAACAGTAGGTGTTCTGCAAAATCAGATAATCAAAAAGAGTCAGAAGATTACGAAAAGTAGATATTTGGAAACTAGAGAGAAAATAAAATTTATTGATATATATTTCGTAATTTTTAGATAAGAAATGGATTTATTATGAATTATTGAAAATCAATGATCAGAAAATCCCCGAAATTGACACCTCAGAGGAAATCTTCAAATTGAATATCCAAATGAAATCCAAATCTTGCAATTTCTATGTCAATGGAAAGATAAGAGCCATAGGAATCCAAAAAGACCGAAATTATCAAATTCTGATTTGTAAATCAAAAGTAATTGACCCCGAAAGTCAATGTTTGACTTCTGATGAAAGATGAACAGTCCTTGGTCAAACGTCAAATTGGAGGACCAAATGAAGTCAGAATTTGATGAATTTTCTATCCACGGAAATCTGATGAAAAGAGGAATCCAATGAAACAAAAATCAAGTGATTTGGAATTATAATCAGAGAGATATCCTATTTTCAAAATCAGCAACTTTTTGGACCTAGAATTGGGAAAAATGAAGAACACTATGAACTAATTTGCAAAATTAAACTTCTAAATCTAATAAAAACTCAAATTACCTCTTGATAATCGATCGAATCTCACTACTAACCCGATTGCCATGAGAATTAAGCTCTAATTTGCGCGAATTGGAGTGAATTTGCTCGGATCCTTTCTCACGGAATTTCGGAATTCAAGGGGAAAATTCGATGAAATCAAGGAGGAATTCGTGATCAATCGCGCTCCAATCCCTTCGGAATTGAGTCTAAACGCAGGGGGATCACGATGAACTAAAGATCTTCCTCGAAATTCGCTTAATTCCTTCACGAATCGATCAAAAGTTAAAGAACAAAGAAGGGAAATACATGCTTTTGAAGAGGGAAATTGGCCCGAAGATCGTGGCCAATTGGAGCGGTCGTGGCGGCGTTTTGCAAGGGTCATGGGAGAGGTTTCACTTAGCGGGGATGCGGCTTCAATTCCGCGATGCTTTTGACTGAATTCAGCGGTGGATTTAGCCCCAATTTCCTCTCAAAAGCACCACGATTGAGGTTCGATCGTGGTCCTAGGTTTCCGTCGATCGTCGTCGAATCAGGTAGGAGCGATTCTGCCGCAAAAGAGGTGTGATCGCGGCTCGATCGCGCCATGATCGCGGCTCGATCGCGGCTCGATCAGACCGCGATCCTGGGGTTCTTCCGCGCTTTGTTTGCACCGTCCGATGGCGCTCTTCAGGTGAGGTGGATGGTCACGATCACACGTCACTGTGGCCGTCAGATCGCGATCGAGAGTCACTCGATCCACCATCAGGGAGCTCCATCGCCAGCCATCCGATCTGCAAAAAATAATCGCGATTAATATCGCCGCCGTCTGATAGCGCTTCAGGTGAATGGATGGTCACGATCGCGCGATCGCGTGGTCCATGATTTCGATGAGCGTCCGCCGTCAGATGGGAGAAGATCGCGGTGATGATTGTGATCGCGACGCCCTCCGTTCGATGAAGATCCAACGCTCCAGCATCGTCCACGTGTCGCAAGGTAAGCCATCGATCTTGATCCACTTACTCTCCTTTTTAGCACGTGTTGTAATCAGTGATCGCGTGGACTCGGGTCCACGCGATCGTAGCCATTTAGATAGAATCGAACGCCTGGTGCGTCGCCACGTGTCCTGCAAAAGAAGTATCGTGTGGGACATAGTCCCACACGGAAGAAAAAATAGAAATGCTCTCCTATAAATTAGGGGGCGGTAAACGCTTATTGCGTTACCGCCCCTAAAATCTAACCAGGGCCCACTATTCCCGTGGGCCCTCCACTCACCAGCCTGCCACGTGGCGCCCCACACGGGCGCCCACGTGGACCGCATGATCGCATGGCCTCCTGCCACGTGGCCGCGCCCTATGCGCCTCCTGCGCCCCGTGCGGGCCACCCGGGCTCTGCCACGTGGCCTCAGTGCCGCGTCGCACCCCGAGGCGGTCCCGCGCGCCACGTCAGCCGCTCCTGGGCCTGCTCGCCACGTCAGCCTGCAGGTAATAACCCCCTTTTTCGATTTTTTTAATAGAAAATACCTCTAAAAATCATATATAAAATCACATTAAATTCGGAAAAAGGGCATAAAACTTAAAAAAATCATAAATTAAAATATACAACTCCTTTTTAATCCAAATTTTCTCCATTGGATCACAAATTCTCTTCTTTTTAATATCATGTCATTTAAAATATATTTAGAAAGAAGAAATCAAGATGACTTATAATTTACTTAAATCATTTCTCATTAAACATTTTAAATCATAAATTCATCATAAAATCATCCTTCCAAACATTTACTAAAGTCAAAACTCATTCAATAACAGAGATTAACTTCTATTAATTTAAACAAAATATTAATCATCTATTAAACATGAAATTATCCCTAATTTATGCATAAATATCAACTTTAGTGAAATGACATGCCAATGGAGAAAATTCCTAAAAAGTATGATAACATGCATCATATTCACATAAAATAAGCATGAATATGAGTTAATTAAGATAAGAATTCAAGTTATAAATGCATGTTATCAGTAACCTTTTAAGGTGTCTAATTCAAGATTACCAATCTAATTGGGATGAACTTCTGCCTATCATTGAATTTGCTTATAATTGCTCACCAAATAGGTCCACTAAACTTAGTCCATTTCATGTTGTTTATGGTCATGTTCCTAAAAGACCTATTGATTTGCATTCCATTACTCATGAACATCCCAAATCATTTTCAGCTGAATCATTCATTGAGAATGTTGATACCATTCACGACATTGTCTCAAAACAACTTGCATTATCATATGAATCGTATAAGCTTTCTGCTAATGTCCATAAAAGATACAAAATTTTTAAAGAGGGTGATTTAGTAATGGTTAAGATTCATCCCCATAGACTTCCTAAACTCTATTCTAAACTTCAACTCAAAAGCTATGGCCCTTTTAAAATTCTTTCAAAAATTAATGATAATACCTATATTGTGGATATTCCTAATGATTGGGATATTTCTAACTCCTTTAATATTTCGGATTTAGTAGAATTTCATGAAAGTGAAGATATACCTAATGAAATGTTTCCCTCCCCTACTCTTGAAAATGAAGATTCTCAAAATTCTTTCCTCTCTCCCAATCTTGTGTCTAATGTTGGACTTATAGATAAGATCTTTGATCATAGAAATATTATCACTGATTCTAAAGAGGATGATTACGAATTTTTAGTACAATGGAAAGGCAAACCAATAAGTGATGCTTCTTGGATTACTTCTAATGATCTACTCAATTATGCACCTCATTTGCACTCTGACTTTTTCTTAAATATGAAAGCTACTTCCTCGGAGATGAAGTCCTCCAATCCTGGGGGAGTTGATGGAGAATTATCCCAAGAAAAGAACACAAGGGTTCCTGTAGAACCAAGGTATGCATTGAGAAAGAGAAACCATCCTCAACTAAAACAGCATGCCATCCTTTTCCTCACTCAAAAATTTGAAAAACTCACTATCCATGAAGTGAGTGAAGAATACCTCTCTAAACCTCTAAAAGAGAGTGAAGATCCAATGGGGATTAATTTCCCCCTCTCCCTACTTATCAACTAATCTAAAGATTGACTTGGTCAAAAGGAATTAGCTTTTATCCCTAGATACTTAGAACTCTTTGAAAGACCAAGTCAACCACCCTTTACCTTTGATATAGGTTCCCAATTGTCTAACCCACCACCACCATATCATAGGTACCTTGTAAAGCTATGAATAATGATCTCAAGAAACATCAATAGGAACACCATTGTGAAATATTCCTTCTTTCATTGAAAACCCACCGATAGATAGAAAGTTTAAGAGAGATCTAAATACTACTATCAGCATCAAAGGAGTTTCCAATCAAGAAGATTTAGCATAGCATCGGCCATGGACATTCTCACGTATCAACATATTCTACCATGGCAATGAAGAGAAGAACCACTCTATCTGATATGACTTATGACAGTCCTCTACAATTTTTATTGCATTGGGATCATGGTGCATGTTGTCACCAAAAAAGGAGACATTGCCGATGGCCCATAGGAAGCGAAATCACCTTCTATGCCAAAAGACCACGACAGAACGACAAAGTCACATATCAACATCCAGCTTGAAGGAGTACAAATCATCATCATTGCCACCTGCCACATCAACCTTTGCTCACCTCACCTAAAGGATATCAACCATCTCGATATCAGCCTCTCTTACTTCACTCAGATAAATCGCAAAGGAGCTGGATATTTCACGCGCCACCCGCCGCAGTGCAACCCCGTCTACCCGCGCAAGTAAACCACGTCACCGCCTCTTCATAATAACTGGAATTCCCAGAAGAAGCCGAGTCATTTCGCTGACCTCCACATCAACGACTGTCACCGATGCGGAAACACGAAGACTTCACCAAAATTATCGTTAGAAGTACTGCCGAGGACTTTCATCGGAGCCTATCACTTACCCAGGAGCAACGTAAAAGGCGACGATGAATCCCAGCTGCATGCGCCAGTCCGGAAATGATTACCCGCAACTCACTGTCGTGATGCCTCTCGCGATCGAACCAACATGTCTGATGCCGAGGATATTTCGGAAACCCATGTGAGGAATGCAAGCCGATCCACCGCTACAAGTGAAGACTATATCATTGAGAGCGCCCACGTAGCAGATGAAAATCACCGTCTCTGCCTTCTCTCGACCCACCATGGCGACTCGTGTGAAGATGAAGAACGAAGTCAAGCCCGTTGACTTCGTATCACCCAAGAAAGCATGCTATTGGGCGTGCGTCTTCACTATTCAAGAATCGACTGAAATTTTCCATCACCTCGCTTTAACATCAAGTACTCGACGGAACAGTCCAGACGCAACTAAATCGCGGAACACGGACGCCCCAATGAGAGACTTGCCACAGCATCTACTTCATCTCTCAGCTGATTCTCTTATTACAACGACTTCGGACGGGCCTAAAACTCGACTAATTATCATTGCGGAGAAATAACCGCCATTCCGAGTAACTCACCTCACGTGAGGACACGACGAGGAAGAATTGCGACAGTCATCCACGAGAGACGCTGCAACCGCCGTAAATTGCCTCTCTTTCTCGAAGCATCCTTTCATCCCCGTTCTTCTATCTTTCCTACTCCATAAATAGGCAAATGTAAGAGAAGAAAGACGATAGTTTTTTTATGAATGAAAGTTGTTATTGGTTACTATTGGTTACCCGTGTGTTCACGCTCATCTCGCACCTCCATCAATTCCGTCCCGCACCATCTTCATCACGAGTTCTATCCCCCTATTCTTTTGCCCCTCCCATTCTGTCGTTTTCAATCACTGCTGTCAGAGGCCTTACCCGGAGGAAATCCGTTATCATTCGACGAGTTCAGGAGCATCCTTCCTTGCCGAGTCAGGTATTCATCCTCTATTCCATCCACAGTGGTTAACAGTTCACCTAAGATCTATAAGTCCATCATTGGATCTATTTCTCTATCTAAAACCTTCACTCTTTTCAATCGTTTTCTCTCCTTCTCTCCATCATCCGCAACTTTATATTCTATAACATAATATCCTCACTTCGTCCCTCTCCTTTATACCCATTATTATCTACTCCCCAATCATTATCCTATTATTCTATTACCCTACTTCTCTCTCTTATATTTATATTCATATTTATATCACTCTCATCTGTCATAATATCATCTCTATTCTCCTCACATTTCTGAACTGTCCTACTCTGCTTTTTCACTGATTTAATCATCTACATAACAGTGATATCATTTTATAGATCCCTCAATTATATGTAGGATTATCTCTTAAATATTTTCATCATCATCATCTCATCATAATTTGAATTATCCTACATCACTTGGTATTTTGAATGTCCGATTCAATGTTTTTCCGCTGCATTTGATGTTTTGATCAAAATTTCAGAAAGTTATCAACCTCAGATCCCATCAACTGACACAAGACAATACCGTCACCGTCAGTAAATTGAAGTTAGGCGTAGGTTTAGGTTCTCATAAAAAATTGACACTGACATTGCAACCAAAGAACCCTAATTGAGATTATAAGTTAGAGCAATTCAAAGTGAAGATAATCTTTTTGAATGAAGAGCTAGAGGTAGACATTTATATGGAATAACCTAAAAGCTTTTTTGGATTCTGCGAAGAATGCTTTCATATATTAGCTTTGGAGGTCACTATTAGGTTCTAAGGTTGATAAACGTTCCAAAACTTTGATCAAAACATCAAGTGCAATACAATACATTGAATCAGATATTTAAAACATTGAAGCACAAAAAACAAATGATCATATCATTTAGTATATATGAGAAAACATACTTACGGGGTTCTCTTGAATAAGTTCTTGAAGCTATTCTAGTGTTTAGTGTCTAGTGGTATTTATATGATCTTTGGACGATTGGATCTCCTCTTCAAAACTCTTCACCAAGAGAGAAAAATAAGAAAGGAGAGAATTCTCACAAGACTTGTATGGACACCTAGATTTGTAGTTGTTCTCTTCTATTTAGAAATATTTAGTATTTAAAATTTTTATAAAAACCCTCATAATTATGTCTATATCCACCAACATCCATAGACATTATATGTATGACCCTCTAGATTTATCTATCTCACTAATTAATAACTTTATAGACACAATAACATCTTATTAGTAAACCTTGAATTAATTAATAAGGGACCGATTTAACACAATCAGCAGGTTGAGTCGCCAACCAATTGAGTGCCAAGCTACATCACGTAGTCTAGAAGATATGGAGTATATAAAAACTCCTTTATAGAACCTTCTTATATCGACTTCTTACCAAGTGAATTTGGGAGGTCGTTGAAAACACAGGGAAAAGTGTCAAAATATATTACAAACTTACCAATTTAGAGAAATAATCACAAATTAAATAGTTTAGTGGTTAATAAGGGTCGAATCCACAGAGAATTAAAGTATTTTTCAATAACTCTTTGAAATTCGATCAAATTGGACAATGAATTGAGGTGAGTAATTCGAGATTTTTTAAAATTTAGAAAGAGAACTCAAAGAGAATCCACGGAGAATTAAAGTATTTTTTAATAACTTTTTGAAATTTGATCAAATTGGACGATGAATTGAGGTGAGTAATTCGAGATTTTGATAGATTTAGAAAGAGAACTCAAAGATGAATCCACAGAATCAAAAATCACTCAATTTGGATCAAGATTTGCGGAGAAATTAGAGAGCGAAAATCAGATAGAAAATCGATCACAAAGAGAGAGAAATTTGAAATAAAATAAAAAATTTACCTAATCTACGATTCTAAATTAAAATTTAATGATACATGACGAAATATTAGGAGGTAAACACGTAATCTAACACAAGATAGCGCTCGAAATGGTCCAATTGATCGTCGCATCAAAGGCTTCTCATTCTATGATTTTGAAGACAATCGTCGGCATTCAAGAGGTGAATTCTCCCTATTCTTTCAACAAAATCTCAATTTTAACCACTCCTTGGACGCGAAAATGAGTCTATAAGAAGAAGAAAGCAAGAGATTCAAGGATTGAGATGTCTAAATAGTTCAATAGCTCAAAACATCCAAGAATATTGTACATCATTCAATAACATATCAATTTATAGGGAGATTTAGGCGTAACAGTCAAATTGACATTTAAACTTTGATCAACGGCTCTAATGAAACGCATATATTCAAATTGTTATACTAAAATCACGTCCGTTAGATCAAAGATGAACCACTATGATTTCGCGCCACGTCGCGCGTGAAGAAGAAACGTGTGAAACACTCGCCGTCTGATCTTGATCTAAGGATCTGGATGCATCCACATGTCCATCGGGTAGTTTAAATCTCATTTAATTTCAACCGTTATAACTCCTCAGATTAACAGTTGAGATTAAAACGTTATAAAATGAATTGTCGCCCAATAGGAGTGTGTCGTGTACCCCCTCACTTAAGTGATGATCGATGATCAAGATTTGAATCGCTCGATTGGATGCTCCGCACACTGCCACGTCACATGCGCATAAAAATAGAAGCAAATAGTCACGCAAGACATAAATTATTGAAATCCGACGGGTATATAAGTATGCGATTAATAAGATAGCAAAAATCCCAAAAAGGATGCTTCTCATTAATCACACACGCACGCGCACACGCGAACTCACACACATGTGTGACACCTGATGTTCTCATACGTGGCCACGTGGCGCTGGTCTTTTCTCCATGCCACGTCAGCAAGCGATAGCAAAATTATTTTTTATTCATTTAATTCAAAATAAATAGAATTAATTCATAAAAACTTAGAAAAATTCTATAAAAATTCCTAAAAATTAGATAATTCATAACTTTCAAAATACAACTCTAAATTAATTCAAATTTGTTTTTTAGATCAGAAATTAAATTACCTATTATTTTAAAATTTTAAATTCAATAAATATAAATAGAATAATTTTTTTTAAAAAAATAAACTCATTTCACTTAGAAAGTAAAACTTAGAAAAATAAATGAGTATATAAAAAGTATTTCTCTTATTATTGAACATTAAAAGCTAATTATAATCTCAAATATAGATGAAAATAATCTACTCTAATATATATTTTTTTTAAAATATATAATAAACCCTAAAATAGTGTATTTTGATATTATAACTTAAAATTGAATGAAATGATAGATATGCACTCAAAGTATGATAACATGCATAAAAATAGAATATTTTATGCCTTAATTTTCATTAATAATCATATAATTGTATATTAATATTGCATGTTATCAGCTTCTACGTATGTATAATCCTTCATCTATATAAGACTCATGAATGACTTAGGTATGGTCAACTATCAAACCCTAATTGGTCACTCAAGTTAGTACTAATGCATGTAAAAAATCATCAGGAACTCTTCCTCTAATGTTTTCACTATCTTTAGCCAAAGATTTTATTGCATCTCGTTCATTGAGTCAATATCTTCAAATATTGAGGGTTTACACGATCCAATCTTGAGCACATAATTATCTTCAAGGACTTCATGCTATATGTAATATATGACGTTTGAAAG
The DNA here is from genome assembly GCA_024174645.1 of Lemna minuta. Classification (NCBI taxonomy): domain Eukaryota; kingdom Viridiplantae; phylum Streptophyta; class Magnoliopsida; order Alismatales; family Araceae; genus Lemna; species Lemna minuta. Next base: position 7,175,886 of record CM044103.1, on the reverse strand, counting down.
ATCTCATAGCTAGAGATTTGCAAGTTATCATTAAAACACGGTCATCCATCCACAAGACATGTTTGGTATCTCAAGTCAAAGGACCACATATATAATCGTGTTATAAATTAACCTGATTAAAAGTTATGTACAATTATCATTGAGTGATTCATACGAATCAATTCAATAAACTCTTTTTCCAAAGAGCACCTACTATCTATCCATAGTATCTCATCATGTATAACTATAGGATCAACTATACTCATCATATGACTCGGATCAGATAATGTTTTTTTTTTCAGATAATTAGATGTCACTCTCGAATATATCATGAATTGTAATGTTTAGAATATGCGTTTAAAGACTAGTGATAAATTTATTAGGATCTTATCATAATTCAATTATTCATTGCATATGCCTATAGACTATTTTTTCAAATATCACATAAAAATGACAACAAATAAATCTAATTTCAATGAACATAAATGAGATACATTTAAGTGTGGTTAACTTATAAACATTAAATATCAACCAATCACTCCGTGGAACTTCACATAGAGTCAATATAATAGTTGTGTTTATTTAGAGAAGTCATCCGGCTCATGTTTGTTACCATGTGTCTACCTTTTGATTGCAACAAAATTTATCATTCAAACTAAGAAGCAATAAAATAATCATAAATGCAGATCTTTATGACTAATTTATGGTATCTCCGAGACCACGATCTGGATCTATCTCACGGGGACCCCATACGGATCGTCCATCCCAGCTGTCCGTTTGATTGCGGCACATGTCAAGCTCTCGGTTCTTTGCCACGACAAAGACATGCTTGGTTATTTTATTATTTGAAACGTACGGTAGCGGAGCCTCTGCTTTACGCGAAGCCGAACCACAAATAATTTAATGCAGAAATAATTAATGAGCTCACCTCCGCCGAAACAATTTACTGTAGCGGATCAATCGGCGGAAACTGATCCCGGAAAATTCCAAGCATGGCAGCGAAGGTCACAACTCCAGCGACAGTGTTGTCTTCCTCCACCACCCAGACATAGCTCAATCGATGAGATAGCGCTTGGACCATGACGGCCACGAGCGAGCTCCATGGATGGCATACAATGGCATCCTCCGATCTTCTTCCCATTCTCGCGGAGTACTTCATTCCACGACAAGTATTCGACTCCTCATCCGACGACGAAGATGAGGATGATGATGATGATGATGATGATGATGATGATGATGATGATGCTAATGCTGATGACGACGATGAGTAAGCATCTAGTGATGCATCGTCCATCAGATCCAGCATACCGGACATGGCTCGAGCGACTAGCCTTGCCTTCACGACTCTAATGGCTTCCTCCGGGGGGCCTGAGGGGCCCACGGAGTTCACGTAAGCGATCAGATCTCCGGCGGAGAGAATAGTAAACGCCGCCGCAACGGTCTCGTCGCAGATGGAAAGCGTGGAGGGAGAGATCTCGCCGACGAGCTTGCCGTCGTCGGTGGTGATCGCGACGGCTGTCTGAGAGGCTATGGCCTTGCGGAGTAGCGGAATGACAGAGAGCGCTGGTTCGTGGTACTCGATAGCTAAGATGTTTGACTGGATGATACCTGACGAGTCGAGAGAGAAGGCCGGGATGGGAGAGAAGGCTCCGATGGAGTTCAGGAAGAATCTTATGAAGTCTTCTTGATCGACCCAGCAGTAGGCGAGAGCTTCTTTCAGGGTCTTGCTCCGGCTGGGAGTCTGAGCTTTCAGGGGCACCAGAAGGTTCTGCGCGCCGCTCAAGATCAGATCTAGAGCGTCCAACACGCTGAAAACTTTCCAGTATTATAATCAAATAAGGATTTCCAAATCAGAGCGAGAGGAGAGAATCAAGGACCGAAAATTCAGGTGAATAATGCGAGGTCACTCGTGATTGATTGAATAATTGAATTTGAACGAGAGGCAAATCACCGCGACAAGGCAAAGGTCGAAGAATCGACAAGGAATAGAAAATAAATTAGATACACGAGACACTTAGAACGACTAAATCGAAAAGAACAGCAAAAACATGTACGAAACAAAGCCTAGAGTCAACCTGCAGTGGCGTTCTACGCGCATAATTAGCGCCGAGGAGTCCTTCACAAGGACTGAAACTGGAGAGTCAAGAGCGGCGAGAGGAGCCGTGAGATTCTCCTCCGCGCAGAGGTAGCAAACGACGTCCGCCATGGAAACCTTACAGAGGTATCTGCAAGCGGCACCTTCAGGAGTACATCTGTCGCTCCACACCGTCAGATAGTTCCGCTCGCACCTCTTCAGCAGTAGCACCGCCTGGCGTATCGTCACCGACGGCGGCACCGAATGGATCCGCGGCTTCCCGATGCAGAGATCGGATATCCCGCTCGCCACAATGCCCACTGCCATGCACCACTCTCTGAGCTGGAGAGAGAGGGAGAGAGAGAGAGAATAGAAGAAGAGTCTAGAACTTTTATTACCGTCCAAAGCCCGCTGAGAGCAGCATCGACATGGGCCGGATCTTTTTAAAGTCAATTGGTACTACCTGGGACAGCCCAAGACCTATCATTTGAAGAAAAAAACTCGTACAGTCGTACGTCATCGCCCTAGAAACATAATCATTTGAGTAAAAAGCGGCCACGCCACCTTCAGCTTTCAAAAATTGGTTTGGCCGGTGTGCGGAAGTTTATTTTTGATTTTTACTTACCCGTCGTAAAATATCATTTAAAAAAAACCCTCATCAGGATTACTCGTGCAGATGCGATACCGTACGTCTCGTGGCAGCGAGGATAAGTAGATCTGCGTTTAGCTCCCACATTCGGGAGACAACGACAGTCGGTCCACAAACTCTATTTGGCCCAATTAGACAGGCCGACTGGCCTTTTCGGCCCAGGAAAAGCTAAATCCCGACGTGTTAAAGAGTAGGGTTCTTCGCTGTCGGTAATGGTTTTCAGAGATAACTTAAAACTACAGCGAAATCCGGGTCGGTTGGGGTAACGGTCATGTTTTGTAGCGGTGCGGTCATACCTACAATAAATGGCATACATGTATCGATTTATGTATTTATGTATTCATATGAGTACGTATAAATGTATGTATTCATATGAATGTATGCATGTTTCAAAAGTATGAATCATCAGTTAAAATCCGGAAATCAGTTTATCTTTTTTAGTCGTGCGCACAGTCGCAAACTGCTAAAATATTGAAACAAAGCACATGCTTCTCCACATGTAATGATATATTTGGTTATTTATGAAAACAACCTTCTCGTGGCCCAATAAACTGTATAGGAAAGGCCCATTATTATTTATGAAACAACCTTCTCATGCTATCTTTTGGTTTTGGGAAAATTTTGGTGAACCCAGTTCTTGGTTTGGTTTTGAGAACACTATGAAATGGAGCGCACGTTCCGTCATCTGTGGAATCGGGCGCGCGCTTTACTGAGTCAACTAGACTAGACTGTCCGACCCGATGAAATGGGCCGGAAAGTCGTCGAAACTGGCCCTCCATCAGCAATTATTTCTATGCCACGTGGAAATCGGAGCCCACGGGACGCGGATACAATGGACCAGCCCATTGTTGAGCCTGTCCGGTTGTCGGGGACCTGTGGGCGATGCTAATAGTTTTATTCTTAGTCGTGAGGATAAGATAGCGACGTTACGTAATGGGCCCTACAAGGGTCCATTTCGTCATTTCCAAAGCTTTGGCTCCCAGTTACCGCCCAGAAGAACGGGCCCCTAGAGGGGCGATGAAAGCCACTAGCGGCGCTAGAGTAACCATTAGTTCCCCTTTTTCGAGAAACACGAAAAACGGGGTGCTTATCCAGTTCCTGCTTCCTCTCTCCCCAGCGTGTTATAAATGAACGTCTAGAGGCTTCCCTTGATCCATTCATTTCTTGCTTCATCTCCTACGACCGTGCGTTTTTATAACTAGGGATTCGTAGTGGTTGGCGAAAATGTTGGCTATATTCCACAAGACATTTGCGCATCCGCCGCAGGAGCTCAACAGTCCGACTGCGGGCGGCAATCGCGCGCCAAAGAATCCTGAAGAGATCTTGAAGACGTTCCATGCCGCTCATCCCTGAGCAGTCATTTTTGGCTAACTTCAGTGGGGGCGCTGCCCTGGCTTGCACGACCTCCGTTGGTCGCGTATCTGTTCACCGGAGGTATATTCATCCTCTTTATTTCTCTCTCCAAATGCGGAATGGATCGATTTCTAGGTTTCAATTTCTCGGATCTAGTGGAATATCGATGTCTGACCGGAAAGACCTAGTAGCTGACGCCGATCGTGGTTTTCTGTCTCGCAGGTTGTTCTGTAGCTTCGACGAGATTTACTGTCTCTTCTTCGGAAGTCTGGATAATCTGTGTGCTCTCATAAGGCAGTACGGGCTGAGCAAGGCCACCAATGAAGCTCTCCTTGTCATCGAGGCTTACCGCACTCTGCGCGACCGCGGACCTTATCCGGCGGATCAGGTCGTGAAGGATCTCAACGGAAGCTTCGCCTTTATCGTCTACGACAACAAGGCCGGCACAGTCTTCGCCGCTTTGGTACTGCCCCCCTTTTCCTTTCTCTTCATCTTCGAATGCATTTCTATTTCTGGTGCTTTTGAAACGTTCTCTCTTCCCATTCAGAGTGCGGAGGGAAGTATTCCGCTTTACTGGGGCCTGGCGGCTGAAGGGTCTGTAGTGATCTCGGACGAAGTCGACATAATCAAAGAAGGCTGCGCCAAATCCTTCGCTCCATTCCCCAGCGGTGAGCACTCAGGGCACTGATTCTCGCATTTTCCATGAGAATTCGGTCTAATCTGTTTACTTCCGATTGCAGGTTGCATGTTTCATAGCGAAGGGGGATTGAGGAGCTTCGAGCACCCGATGAACAAGATGAAGGCGATGCCCAGGGTCGACAGCGAGGGTGTCATGTGTGGATCCAACTTCAAGGTAGACAAGTACTCCCGAATCAACAGCATGCCTCGGGTAGGGAGCTCTGCTGACTGGACTGCGTGGGACGACGCCCCGCAGCCATAGTTGAGATATGTTAAGTCTCGGGGTTTTTGGTACAGCTCTACCTCCGGGACTGGTTATGGATCTTTGTCCAGAAAGAAATAACAAAAATATCGTGACCACCAAAATCGGATTGGCAACGAAGAATAATCAAATATCAACCGCTAGGTCGCAGTCAACAAACACAAAATTGCTTTAATTACTATATCGCCGACATGCGAGTGCGACCTTCGATTTTGCATTGGGTTGAAGTCAACAAGATCTCACGAATATCTGCAGTAAATCGAAAGAGAGTGAATCGACAATTCGAAGCGAGAATCAAGAAAAGGTCGGCGGTCACCTCAAAATCCGGCAATGTGTCGAGAATTTCCTTCGTCTGGCTGTCGGAGACTTGGATCCCCGATATCTTCTGGACGCCGACGCCAACCGCTATCATGCACTACATATATTTATTATATATAGTAAGATTGCATATATTTATGTCATATACTATTCGGGATTTCTCACCAGGTCTACGTCTGTGGAGCTCGAAGCGTCCAGCCGGGGCAAGACCTGAACGAGCGGATATAGGAGAATGAATACAATATGGATTATCTAGGAGAAGAGAAATAGAGTCTACTACAAACTGGCCTTAATTTCTTGATCGTTAATTCTAGATATAGAAATGTCAGGAACGGAAGTCCTCCTCCGTTCGAGTGAGAGAGAGATCCAGAAATCTTGGTCTGGGAATTGATCAGTGATCATAAGACCATTATTGCGGACGGTTGGATCAATCGGACCACTTACCAGGTAGCTTAGTTCAGTCAGCAAGAGAGAGAGAGAGAGAGAGAGGAGAGAGAGAGGAGGCAGGGGGAGAGAACAGAAAGGGAGAGGGAGAGTGATTATTGATCGCCAACAGATCACCACCAGCAGTGATCGGCCATCATGATCTGCCTGAAACCCTAATGGGATAGCTGAGGAGATTCCGATCGCTACTCTCTACCTTGGAAAGAGTGATTGATCGATTTCATAAATGATTCTGATCAAGAAAGCTAATCATAAGAGATACCTGCTTTTTCAGGCCGTTGACCAAGACTCCCCTCTCTCCAACGAGATCATCTTCAGATACGCAAACCTCGAAAAGGCCCCATCTCCCTTTCGCTCTGGTTTTTGAGCCTTAATCGAATCTGAGAAACAGAAAAAAATCAATGATGAAGAGCACGTTAAATAGATACAATTCATCACAGATAACTTACCACGAATGGCTTTTCCACGGTGATGGAAGACGGAATTTCCAGGACCCGGAAATCAACTTGTTTCTGAGTTATAGCCTGCCGATTTCAAAATCATGGTGATATATTAAATTATACAGAAGAAAATCATATTTCTTTTTGCTTACAGTGCCGAGAATCTGTTGAGTTTGTAAGCGCCCGGGCTCACCCAAATTGGTCCGCCACGTGATTTGAAGCTTGCCCAGAACGTTGCTCCCCTGGAGCTTTGCGTCAGCAGATTCCTTCGACGGTTGTTGCAAAAGATAGAGAAAATTGTAGATTCCTCCACTGGCTCTTATCAGAAGGGGAGGATTGAAAATTTCTCTATTCGCCAATAAAATAAATCAGAAAAAATGATAAATAAATGATGCAGGATGGATCACGTTCGCATAACTTGGTTTGTAAGTTCTTCTCTGAAGAATGTTCATCAGCTTTTAACAGCGTTGCGGTCCATGTTGGTGCTGGTTCGAAGTCAACTTGGTCCATGTGGAGATTGGATTTTGTGTGATTCTCAATGCAGATCTCCACGAATGTTTTCTCCTTAAGAAACCAAAATAAATTGGGTACTGGATTGAAAATTACGTCTTTAAAACAAATTTGAAGGGGGGAGGGTTACCAAGATATTTGAATTTTCTATATGAGAAACAACCATACGAAGAAAATATCACAGATTTTTTTTGATATCGTTGAACATACCTTGACAGATCGCACCTGCAAAAAAGAAATAGAATCAAACATCGGGCATAAATGGAAAATTGACAATTATGAGAAGCAGAGGATCAATTCAGCTGAGCACCTTCGTTCTTACGGAAATAGGGTTTGCCACCACAAACTTGAAGAATTGTGGGAGATATTTCTGATCGCTCTCACCGTCATTGTACAAGGCAGAGCAAACTAGGCTAGTGAAAATTTCAAAAACAGAAAAATTAAAAAAAGCATTTAGAATGCCAAAATCATAAATATCCGGTTAAATGAAGTAGTGTACGTGTGAGGGCCCAATTCCTTGACGTCATGTTCAATGATGAAATCGTATCGGCCTCCTGCTCTGATGGATTCAATGGGAGATTTTGTAGTGTCCAGTAGAACTATCCGTTGCTTCTCTGTTTGAATTTCTGCCTGGATCGTATGCATTTTTCAATCAGAAAAGCATAGGCAACAGAACTTTTTCAGAAATATTATGAAGGCCTGTATTTCACTGATTTGGAGGGAACGGGAGAGAGGTAATCGAGGACAATAATCTTAATTCTCTCTTTAATGTTTATCCTAAATGATTTTGCAGAGTTTTGGGTATCCCTTCCAGTCAAGAACTGGGGTATCAAATCAAGAAGATTGGTCCTGGGAGCAAATCTTCTCAACTAATTTTATACCCACGTCAGATCCAACCACTAAGTAAATGAATTGAGAAATTCTGGCTTCATTCAACACAAATCCAGCAGCAAGTTATGGCTCGATGTCTTGGCTAGTCATACCTTGATAACAACCTCCCTAGCTTCGAAACTGGAGCTATTGTTAACGCTGACGTAGCTGCAGAATGTCTCCCCCAAATAGATCGCACTGATCGCATATACACAGCCACGCGCAAGGAAATGACAGAAAAATCAGCACAGAAAAGACCATGTCCAATCGTAATTGCGACAAAAAAAGGCGCTACGGCTCACCCAAAGGACTGAGGTAACACGAGAAAGCCAGGAAGGGCAATTGCATCGGTCGGATCCCGCAGCTGAAAACGGCCGCGGAAGCTAAAATCACCATCGAAGACACCACTTTCTTCTTCTCCGGAAGCCGGGGGGACTCTCTGGTCAAGTAGGTGGGCCGGCACGAGGGGATCGTCGAAGAGATCTTCGCCGGCAAAGAGATCGAATGGAGAGAGCCGGAGAATGGTTTCCTCTACCTGGAAGGAGGGACGGCACAACCTCATCACCCGGAACGCCAGCGAATGCTGCGTGGTCGAATGCTGGGCGCCCGACATCGATGGAGATGAGACTGTCCCCCACCACCGCCGCTGCGACCTTCCTCCTCGTCGAAACTCAGAACTGAACAATTAGTATTAAGTAGGTAATTTAAGCACGGTTGAAAATCTAAAAATTAATAATAAAAAAAAAGAATGTGAGAAGGATGGAGAGGATTAAAGAGGGAGAGAGAAGAGGGTGAAAGACATCAGAGAGTGAGACAGAATCAAAAGGGAGCTTGAAGATCGAAGGGAGAGGGAAGGGAAGTCGAGACCCAGAGCATGCTCGCGAGTAGCGCCAGGGGTCCGTGGTCTGCTGTCCGTTGTTTGGTCTAGGGTCCAATCCGTCCGACCCTTCTAAAGCAAGATTTCTGAGGGGCAACTCAAACGACGAACATTAAGGTGGTCCGTTTGAGATCCGTCAGCAGTAAATAAATAAATAAATAAATTAAATTAATAGCAAAATCTGAAAGTCTCTCTTAAGACAGGATGACAAATGTAAATCTACTCAATCTAGTACACGATGCCAAGAATGCCCTAGAAATTCAAGAAATGCAAAAGTTTTGTTATGCTCGAGTCCTTGAAGTTTTATGTGTGCTCGAGTTCTTGAAGTTTTATATATAACATGCTATGAGGCATCAAATCATGTCAATTGGCTGATAAATTTACTCATAAGTTTGAAGATAATTAAAGAAATTGTAAGACCGCTTAAGATCTATTTTGACAACCAATCAACTTCATATTTGCCAATAATAATAGGAGCAAAAAAAAATCAAAACATATAAATATTGAGCTCTTAGTTGTTGAAGAACCACTTCAAAATGGGTCACTATTCATTTAGCACATCGAAACAAACTCCATGTTACAAATCTGCTCACTAAAACCGTGCCCGCAAAGGTCTTCTTGAATATACTGCTTGTACTGGTCTAATGTCTTATGATAAAGTTTCATTTTAGTGGGAGTTTTGTATTTTATGTCCTTTTGGACAAAAAGAGAGCCATTAGTCACCCTACGCTTCAACTCTCTCCTTGGCATCCAAGATAGATCAAGAAGGTTGACTTAGGAAAAAGTCAAAAGGCTTGGGCAAGAGGGATGAAGCCAATGACGAACTCAATATGCCTTTAATTTATGTTTCTATTATTCGTTACCCTAAAGAATCTAGGTGCAAGTCATAAGTTCTAACAAGTGGTATCATCTCTCTCAAGTTTCCTACATGATTTTCTATCGTCATCTGATGAAAACTGGGCTGCTCTCTTCTACTGGAGTCATCTTTTCCCTCAATCTCACGCTTTATCATTCCATCATTCTTCTTCTAGCATTCTCTATACCCTTGTTTTCTAATTCATCTCTCTTTTTCCCATAACATCTGCTTTGATTCCATTCGTTCTCTTCAAGTCTACTCATTCTCGGTTTCAATATTCCATGTTTCTCATCTAATTTTTTAAAGTATTTAAGAATATTTTGACCAGTCAACGTAAGTAGCCGGACAAGAGGTCAACGCCGAACCAAACATCAAACACGAGCGGTCAGTTTGACCCCTCGTTCGGTCCCTCAGAGGGGCTCAAGCAGCGGACAGATGTCTTCTCATGAGTCACCCGGTTGAAGTCATAGAGTGAGCTGGTCCAAGGCACGCAGGAGTAGGGAAGTCCAAAGACCGACCGAAGGTGGGTCGACGGGACCGAACCGAGACCGTCGGTCCCAAAAAATGGGCCGGACCGGTCTCGGTCCAACTTCGGTCCGGTCCTCGTCAGGCCTTCGGTCTTGGACCGAAGGGCGAAAATCCGCCCTTCCCTAGGTTCGGCAGAATTTTGGGGAGCCACGATGCCGCCGATCTCCCGCGATCCAATTGCTACATCATCTCCCCCGTACTCCGGATCCAGATCAATCAGCCTCTTCCTCGCCAGAGCTGCCGATGAAATTTCTCCATTTTCCTCGCAGGCAAAGAGGATAATCCTCCAGATAATTGCATTTCGGATCAGAAATTTAGAGTTCACTTTAGAGCTCTGCCCATGTCATCCAGATCAGTCAGGGACGGAACCTAGAAAAAAGATTTCAAGAAAAGTAAACGACTCTGGGAGATTCATCGCGAATAAATTAGAGCTTCAAATCTGCTTCAACCTGTACGCCAACCAACAGGATTTCAAAGATTGATTCGAGGTGATACGGACAAATTTTAAATCACGAATGATTCCCTCCAATGCGGAATGTCGCTAACTGCGCTGAAACCCAACTGTAAATGATCCGCATACTTCGTCGCGAGCAAAAAAAACTCCCACGTCTATTGTTCTTCAGCTTACTTGAGAAGATAAGCTGATTGAAACTTTTGCACGGAATGAGATTGCGGAAAGGAATCCGTGAGCTGAAACTCCGGGATCACATTTTTCGCATGTATGATTAGTGCAGGCAGAGAGAGATGCGTCCGAGCAGGGAAGGATAACAAAAATCCGCACAGGCTTCTTTGTAAACTTGCTGAAGTCGGAGTAATGAATGAAGCTTCTACTGATATGACACGCATAATGCTCTGCTCCGCGCCATAAAGTCATTCCTTTCGGGCAAGTCATCTCCAGTGTCTTTAGCCGAAGTTTGATTCAAAAATCCGGGATCGGAGGAGAGGTGAAAGATTGGCCCAATATGACCGGGGAAAGCAGTATGACTTAGTCTTCTCCGGCATGACTTATAGTTAGGTTTTTTACTATAAATTTTTTTTAGCAGTATGACTTATAGTAAGGTTTTTTAGTATAAATTTTTTTTTATTAATAAACGTTGATGGTCAAGAGAAACCGGACCGACACTGAGACTTGGACCGAATAGTGTGCCAAAAACCGGACCGTGACCGGGACCGCCCAACCCTACGCAGGAGCAAGATTTTCTCGTAAAAACCAAAATTTATGCGGCATTTTTCGAAAATCTTCAGGTTTTTCAAGCATCACTGATGCTGCACTGTTAAGTGCCCAGTTAATTCACGAATCAACATAGAATTTTTTTACAGCGGGGAGTGAAGAAGAATATCCAGGAGCATGCAGAGACTCTACGCAACTCGAGCCCAGCTGCCCCCGCACATCGGACACCCCAACGCCCAGCGGCTGATCCACCACGCCTCGCGCTCGTTCGCAGCGACGCTCGAGCTCCCCGGCGGCGCAAACGACGACGTCTGCCGCAGACACCTGATACACTGCTCCCGACCGAGACAAGCAGTCAGCAAGAACATCCAGTTCTCGTCGGCCATATCGAACTTGAGGTTTCGAATTACCGTACCTTGTACCAGATACCCTCCAGGCCGGTCTTCCAGACCGAGGTAACAACGTCCCTTCTAGATCCCATGATGCCGAGGTAAGATCCGAGACCAGCCGAAGTTCTCAATCCGAAGGCCGCGTCTCTCTCCGACACCCTGCGCTTCCTCGGCCAGATAGAAGAGACGAGGCCGCGTTGAGGGTCTACGGCGATCTGATCGGAGGATGCGCCCTCGATGGGGGATATATCTTCCGGATCAGACCACGGCCCGCCGAACATGTTCCGCCGGTGCCACTCCTCCGCAGGAGGATGGAGGTCAAGTTCCCGCAGCAGCAGTCCTGCCGCATCAGCGCCTCTTGGGCGAGGCATATTCTGTCCGTCGCCAGAATAACGACAGAGTTGGCATCAAACTCAGGACACGAAATAAACGAAAGAATAGGACAATCATTTTGGCACCTGAATATGAGGACCGAGAGAAGCTTCGACCACTTCGGGCAACACGGTATAGTTGCCGTCGATGTAATGCAGACGGACGATTATGTTGTTGGAGCCGACTTGCGAAACTGGTAACGGATGAGCGAGAGGAGCTGTTCGCCGACAGAGATCCACAAGTATGAGAAAAAGGACCTTCACCTGAAACACCGCAAAACAACGTTTGTCGGTCAAGATCACGAGTGTCAAATTCAGGGCGAATGAACACTCGAATACCTCCTCTGATGTGTACCCTTGACCGGCATTGCCGGAACCTAATCTCGCAGATCGCCCAACCGCGCCTTCTTCCTGGCCCTTCGCCGCAGGGGCAACCTGCCCAGGCCTTATTGAACCACTTTCTTCGGCCTTAACACCGGGTTTTTGCAAGGTGGGATCGGGATTCTTCTGTGCGGAGCCCATAAACCGGGGCAGCTGCCTCTTCCGAAAGAGCAAGCAAAAGAGAAGAAGCTGACACAGTCTATGGAGAAAATTGCAATCCCCAATGAGTCTAACGGCGGGAGTCCCGGGAAATGTCCCCGTATTGATGCTAATCGGCGTGAAGTTAGACGTCGCCCCGCCCAATGGGTTTGGCGCTGAGGGAGATATTCCATCAGAGGCGCTGCTAATTTTAGCAATGGCTCCTTGCACCCACGCCTGCATCTGCGAGTTCCCAGTGGTGCTCGTCGTCCAACTTTGCCCACCTGGAACATAAACAACCATGCATCAGAAATTCCAAACTTGCAGGAAATAGCATTGTTTTCTTCTTAGTTTCGCTGACCCTGATTGGATGATTGAGTTGCAGTCGCGAGTGAGGCGTTATTGGGAGCCGGATTGCGGGCACCGCTCGCATTCGCAGATGTAACGGCATGGGTTGCCAGAGTGCGGCAAAAGCTCGCGTAGCGCCGCAAGCGCGTGATGAAATGAGACGCCAGGTCAAGGACAGCATCGACATAAGGCTGTAAGAAGATAAAATTTGCAAAATATTTTATTTGGAACCATAGAAGAGAAAGCTTACAGGGCCAAACCTGGATGCTCGGTACTAGGGCCGGTTCAACTACCATCTTGTCGGCTTCTATGGCAGCCAGAGTTTCCCCGGAAGCCTGCCACGGCTCGGCCAATAGGGTCGCAGGGTTGACTAGGGCTGCCTCGATTCCCTTACCCAACATGTTTAATAGCAATCTAGCTTGCATGTCTAGAATCAGTGCTCTCACGTCCTGGGCATTAGTGCCTTCCAGTAGTCTGCATTTTATCCTATCCAGCCACTGCATGAAGACAAGGAAAACTCTTGATGAACCCGAGAATTCAGAAAGAGAGTGAGAGACTTTAGGATAGCTTACAGGTCCATATAGTTGTCTGTGCTGAACGGATGGAAGAGAATGGAAGTCGGCGTCTAGCACGGCAATCACACTGTTCAACGATACTGAGAGAAGAAAGTTGTTCCGGCAAATCGACTTATAAAATGGAATGAGTAACAATTTAAAAAGCCACCTACCAATTCCATCCTCCACAGCACTGTGCGTGCAACCGACTGCGTCCCACCAGTCAACTCCAGCTAGAAGACTCCACCAAAACCTACACGAAAGGCCAGTCGTCAACTATTTGACTTTTCATAAAAAAAGTTTTAAATCAAAACTTCAAATACCTATCGGCGATGGCGCGTTCCCAGGTTGCTGCATTGGCCTTCAACTGAGTTCCCGACGTGGCAGGAGGAAGAACACGGATGATCTTCAATGTAGTACAGTCCTTATGAGTGTCATGCCAAACTGAAGCCAAACAGCAGCTGGTGGACGAAAAGGCAGGAACAGCAGTCGTCCACCCGACGTTTATCTGACAGCTATCAAGCGGGCTAAAGTTCGAACTGGAGAAAATGTGGACCCCACCTCTATGGAGAGCGACCGCAACTTCGCCCCCGTGAGCAGAGTACACGATATGAGCCATCATCCTGATGTCGCTAGGCAAATCGTCAGGATCAAAACTCAGCCTAAAAGTCTTCTCGAAGCTGGAATCAGACGATGCTTTCTCATCTGACATGTCCGAAACCCCAGAGTTCGCCTTTGAGCCTTTGAAGTCGTCTGTGGGCGGGAGGCTCTTGTTGACTTTGGAGATCCAGACAGTTTTCATGGGAGGCTGCCCGCCAAAATTTGAAGCCGGGTTTCCAAAAATAGGGTGAAGGACGACAGACTGACGGGAAGACTCCCAGTTCTGCACTCTCCACCCAGTTATTGATGGTCCCTCATTAGGATCATAGGGGGACATATACTGACCTGTAGAAGACACGCCACAAGATCCATAAAACATCTTAACTCTAAAAATGGACGCAAATCCAGCAAATGAGGAGTACCTTCGACTATGACTACAGAAATCACTGACCCCCCTCGCGTAGGATCAAAAGCAACGGCAGCAACAACAGAGCCCCAAGTTGTAGTGGTTGCGGCCTGTTCAGCAGCTTCAGGGCTGACATATGCAGAGAAATTGGAAACCGGAGAACACTGAAGCGAAACCAGCTCGCCAAATTCTTGATCCTTCGGTGTTTTCCCTCGCCTTGCTTCGGAAACTAAATGCTGCTGCCAGCCCAAGAGATGGGCTGCTAATGGCGCAAAACCGGTCCAAGAAAAATTCAAAGAAGAAGGAATGCCGGCACTTGTAGAAATTTTCCCGGTTGACTGTAAATCATTGCAAAGGCCTGGTGTAACTTCCCAAACAACGACAGTAGAAGGGTTGACAAAGGGAACTCCTGCAATGTGCAAGGCGCCGGAATCAGTGATTATGGCATCAGCCGCCATGATTCCGCTAGGGCCAGCTCCCAGAAGCCCTTTGCTAGTCGCAAACCATTTAGGAGGAGAATCGCTCCGAGGAGGCCAGTGAGACCAGTGCAGCTGAAGAGAACCAGAGGAGAACACCGAGCACACACAGAGAAAATTTGGCCACATCGCAGCACTTTGAGGCTGCTGCGAGAGGAATTTCTCTTCAAATGTTGACTTCTGGTTCATGCCAGTGGAATTTGATGGAAGCCATCGGTACTGATTGAAAGGTGAAAAGTATCTGAATCAATGCAAGGACTGATAAAGAAAATTCCATAAATTTAATTACCGGTGACATTCCTGAAAGCCATTTTGTGACGACAGCCAAGTCTTGATGCCACTCATGTTCAAGTTCCCAGCAGTTGGCATCGCGTACAAGATTAACGGGACCCTAAAAATGATATTACAAGGCATAAACGAAAATTAAACAAAATAGTTTAGATGATAGAGAAAATAATATATTCATCGCAGAGATGCCCACTTGAGAAGGCTGAGACCATATAGTTATCCTTCCGTGGATGTTAGCGATCAGTAGAGCTCGAGGGCAAGACTTGGGCGACCACTCAATGAATTGCACGGAATCATGAGGAGAATCTGATAAAAAGTCACAAGATATTTAAGCAAAGACCCAAGGGAGAAAATCAGGCAACGAAAAAGAAATCCCAAATTGAAAACGACAAGAAAGAAGCAGTTTCCAACAAGAAACCAATACAAGTGCATGGAATCTTGAGTCAATCTTCTCTCATAGCATCTTACCCATGCAGTAAAGCGAAGAAGGCACTTAAATCACCAACGTAGAAGAAATTCATTCAAGATAATTGTATAAAAACCTACCAGCAACAATGTTGAAAACAGAAGATTCAGTGGACCTCTCCGGATTCACAATGTGAATGGGAATCCAAAATGGCGGATTGGCATTTGAACTGGAAAAATAAATATTAAGTAAGCGAAATTCTTAAAGAATCTATCAATGGTAGAAAATCAAGAAATAATAATAATCAAATGTTCTTGTCCGGAGGGGATCTTCCATACCTGCGAAAAATATAGCAGGAGTAAACATTTATTGCTATTAAATTTAAGCATCTGTATCAGAAAGCTTGCTAAGAATATTACTACCTTCTGTAGTTCAGCATTGGCCATAAGTTTCCATCTGGCAAGGCACCGCACGAATTTTAAATACTAAACAATTGAAACTATTATTTCCTGGTTTATTGCAACACAACGACACCCAAGTAATGATAAAATTGTGTTATACTCCTGCAGTTGACGTTACACGAGAGGCCTCAACAGAAACCATCAAATGTTAAATAGTATCTAACCCAGGAAAGAAATTCCATACAACAGCAGTGGATTCTTCCTTCTTTCATCCTGATTATGAAGCACATCAATCAATTTATTAATCCATATAAAAAACCAACTCCACTCAACGGCTCAGGTTGCAGTTAAGGGTATTTTGTTCATTTAGTGTTCCCCGGTGGGGGGGCACTTTGATTGTTTCTGTATTGTGCCTGATGCATACTATTGCTTTTCTTAAATAGACTTGAGCGCTTCTGATCTAACTCACCACGACTTGATTTGGTCCGTCTTCACATGATATTACTGCTCCACATTTTGTGTGCCAACATTGCCCCCCCCTAACACCACAAATAAAGCCATTGATTTCTGGAAAATGTCGGTTATTTATCAGCTTATTATTGATTTTATACTCTCGAGCTTGATGTGGCATGCTGGTTGACTTTTTTTTCTTCTAATGTTGGCCTTGTTATCCTGCCTTCAAGCACCGGATATGATGCACCTCCTTGCCGGCTGTCATCTCCCTTCAAGCACTGGATTTAAGCGTGTTTTGGTCAATAGGGGTTTCAAAGGTATTTTGGTGGTTTGAGTCGTGTATGTGTTTCTATTCTGACTCTATGTTGTGGGGATCCACCACCCCCCCACCGTCCTATCTTCTCTGATGTTTTTCTTTGCTCGCAACCATTGGATAAGCACACTTCTACCAGGGACAAAAGAGTTTTACCTCTCAAGTCTCAATTCAATGCATGATACGAACAAGTTTTCTTTTCCTTGAATGCCTAGGCTCTCCTCCAGAATGGAAAAATCACAACGTAACTGTGACAAGGACTTCCCATCATTTACTCATCTATCAAGAGAAATCATCTTCTAACAGCTGATGCGTCGACTGCAAACATTTTCTATCAGGTATTGCCAACATAACATCATCAAATTGATCATCCAGTTACACTTCTAAACCTCTGCATCCAATGCGTTGAGGTTGTCATATCTTTCAAAACAGTCTTTTACCTTTATTTGTAGAAAGCATTAACCAGAACTTATTAAGAGGTAATAAAAAATGCTTAAATATAACCCTCAGATATTTTATTCGATTACAACAATACACCCGTAATACATATCATGAAATGGAAGCCACATGGAAAAAGTTTCTCAAATGTTGTTTGCGATTATTGCAAACCTTCTTCCACCGTTCATTGTTTACTTCTAGCAATTCCAATTCAGAACTCCGTGGATTCACACAAAGATTCTTTCGATAAAGGTTCCTCCAACATACTAAACATTTAATCATGTCGACTATCTAAAGAGCACCTCATTTCAAAAACAACACTCTACCTTCTCATTCTCGAAAGTGCTGGAGAACACATTTTTTCAATGTTGTAAGGCAGATATTTCCAGACAGCTTTCTTCCATTATAGGGTAAAATATACACTATCATGTACACCTTAAGCTCTACGCAAAAGATGATCACATTTTACTGAACAGGTAGTAAAACTGAGGAAGACACAGTGCTACCAAATAAAGTTTGGTGCGTTCAATTGAAACATTTATGTGAAATAACAAATTTTGACGCCATCAAGAGTAGACCCACATTTTATGTGCAATAAGATATTACTGTAAATATTTGATTTCAGAGGACTGTTCGAGAAACACGGAGATACATATGAATTTCCAATAACTATGATCTTTACATTTCCAATCAAACATCTGATAATTTAGCATAGGGAATCAAATTGATGAAGTCCAAGAGGAAAGGCCAAAATATAAACCTTGGTATCCTGGCACAAGTCTCTGATGCACAAGCGACAATGTTCAGTGATCCACACCAGGCAACTGCGCTGGAAAAAGATGGCATTTCTTATGGACTATCTTCCGGTGATAAATATAACATTCAGGAAGAGATTGACCAAATTGCGAGACACAAACGACAGTATGCGATAATAACAGTTCAAAATAGGTCTCAAGGTTCATCTTTCAGAAATAATAATTCGTTCGTCAAAGAATAATTTTTTGTGTCACGTAATTGAGGACTCTTTAGAGGAACCATGAGAAATACAATGGCATGCTTAACAATTCTATAATGGTGCTCGGAAGCGTTCTTGAGATCTAAAATTGAGATAATCAAAATATTACCTACCGTATAGACATCTACCATCAGGATTTTTCTACACAACCCAGTTGGCCGAAACAGCCAAACGCTCCGTTTCCATCAACCACGAAGAAAAATGAAATACAGGGCGACCTATGCCGGACCACAGAGGTAATCGGCGAAAAAACAGAGCACCTGAAATTTCGACAGAGTTCGGGGACGATCATTTTGTGCCGGATATTAGATGGAGATTGCTTAAGTTGTATCTGGAAAACTGTAGCCGGCGGGACCGAAGGGCTCGAAGCCCAGTCTCCATCCTCCATCGTCTGATCCTCCGACTCGCGCTTCACAATTCCAGCGCTTGGCCCTTCGACACCGCCATCACTGTCGCACGCGACTAAAACCCCGTTGACTCTCTCTCCCTCGGCCGCAGTGGCAGTTTCGTCCACATCGGCATCTTTAGGGGGCGCAGAAACGTCGGTGGTGGAGGCCACCGTGCCCTGGGTGCTGTTCATAAGGTACCGAGGCCGGTGAGGGGAAAGCTCAATTCATTTAAATGGAAGGAGGTGTCCGCTGCAGTGATGGAGATCTTTTCCCCTCCACTGATAGCGAAATGCCGGAGACCGTAAAGACGGGAGTTAGGGTTTGGTGGAATGCTGAGTGTGCTTCGCGCGGAGAAAAAAGGGAAACGGTTGTAAGATGAATATCCCAAGACCGTTAGACGTAGCAGGCAATGTCTACGATAGATTTTTGGACCGTCGCTTTCCGACCAGGGATCCACCCGTCCTCGTTCGAGCAAGAAAATTCAAGATGCACAGATCCTTTTCTAAGACACTTTGACACTGATTCGTTAACGGTATCCAGAGGTTTAACATGCGTACAGGGGAAGGGAAATTATTCTGTCGATATTAAACTTTAAAAACGATGAGGAATAAAAATATTTATTTAATAAAAGAGGTGTCGTGCGTTAATTGACTCCAAAAGTTAATTTGCCTTTCAATATCTACTTTCATTAATATGATTTTAATTTCTTATTTTATAGATCACACCTTATTGAGAGGTCAAATTCTATGAATGAAATTCTGGCGAAAAGAATGATGACGCCACCAATTCAATTGAAACCCAAACACAAACAACTAGCATTAATCCGAGAGCATCGAATGTTTGGAAGTAGCTTGTCAATGTCGACGAAAACAAGTGCATGAGCCAAATTTATAAGTAAAATAATCCCCATTACAATACAATTATTAATAAGCATGCCCATAGCAATTATACTAATTTGGAGGCATCTAGAAATCTTTCATGTCGCCCTTCATGATCATCTAAAGTGAAAATTATCGTGTGACGATATGTTTTCATGCGCTCGTAGAAAACACACAATTGCATGTCAAAACAATAACCAAACTCACCAATTAAAGGTTTTAATTGAGAATTAATTAGTATAATTGTGAATAAGGGTTAAAATCCATGGAGAAATAAAATAATTTTTTAAGTATTCTTCAAATTCAATCAAATTGGATGACAAATTGATGTGAGAAATTAGATATATTAGTAAAATTGGAAAGAAGACTCCAAGACGAATCTATGGAATGAAAAATCACTCGATTTGGATCAGTATTTGCAGAGAAATCAAAGAGCAAAAATCTAGATAGAAAATTTGATCGCAAAGAGAGAGAAAACAGATCAATTTTGCCAAATTTGACTAATCTTCATGTATGCCCGCAGTTAAATCGCAACTGGCTGAGGAAGCAGAAGGTAGCGGGGGGAGGGATAGGGCGGGGTTCTTAACGACGATAAAGAAAGAGCGTCGCGCCTTCTCGGCTGAACCGACTCTCAGTGTATTGATGTGTCGTTTTCGTGCGTCGTTAAAACACAAAGACGATGGTCAAAAAAAATTTATAAAACTAAACTCACAAAGACAAGATATAATAATCAAGTATTGGGTAAGTATCGGGTCGATCCAACGAGAGCAGGGTTGACTTTAATCACAGAGTTGACTTGGTCAAACTTAGGTTTAAAAGGGATTTTAAATAAGAGAAAATAAGATGTAAGATATGGAAATGATATAAATAAGATAAATAAGAAATTTTAAGAATTGAAATCTCGGATTTGACAGAGAAAAGTCAAAAGTCAAAGTCAAAGCATTGACTTTGACCAACAGTATGTGTTCTACAAAATCAGAGAATCAAACAGAGTCAGAAGATTACGAAAAGTAGATATTTGGAAACTAGAGAGAAAATGGAATTTATTGATATATAATTCGTAATTTTTGGATAAGAAATGGATTTATTATGAATTATTGAAAATCAATGATCAGAAAATCCCCGAAATTAACACCTCAGAGAAAATCTTCAAATTGAATGCCCAAATGAAATCCAAATCTTGCAATTTATATGTCAATGGAAAGCTAAGAACCAGAGGAATCCAAAAAGACCAAAATTATCAAATTCTGATTTGCCAATAAAAGGTAATTGACCCCGAAAGTCAATGTTTGACTTCTGATGAAAGATGAACAGTCCTTGGTCAAACGTCAAATTGAAGGGTCAAATGAACTCGGAATTTGATGAATATACTATCCACGGAAAGCTGATGAAAAAGAGGAATCCAATGAAACTAAAATCAAGTGATTTGGAATTATAATCAGAGAGATATCCTATTTTCAAAATTAGCAAAATTTCAGACCGAAATTTTGGGAAAATAAAGAACAATATGAACTAATTTGCAAAATTAAACTTCTAAATCTAATAAAAACTCAAATTACCTCTTGATAATCGATCGAATCTCATTACTAACCCGATTGCCACGAGAATTAAGCTCCAATTTGTGCGAATTGGAGTGAATTTGCTCGGATCCTTTCTCACGGACTTTCAGAATTCAAGGGGAAAATTCGATGAAATCAAGGAGGAATTCGTGATCAATCCCGCTCCAATCCCTTCGGAATTGAGTCTAAACGCAGGGGGAACAGGATGAACTAGAGATCTTCCTCGAAACTCGCTTAATTTCTTCACGAGTCGATCAAAAGTTGAAGAACAAAGAAAAAGTACATGGCTTTTTAAAGAGGAAATTGGGCTTGAAATTGTGGGTGATGGAGCGGGTCATGCGCGTCGATTTCGGCGTCATGGGGGCGATTCTCTGGTGCGGCTTCTTAGCTCCCGAATTTGAGGTAAAATAGTTTCAATTTCGCCTTCAAAATGCATCACGATCATGCCACGATCGCGCCGCGATCGGGCCATGATCGAGCCGCGATCGGGCCATGATCGAGGTCCTGGTCACACGTCTCACGCCGTCCAATCGAATGGAAGTGATTCCACTATGAAGGAGCAACGATCGCGGCTCGATCGCGCCGCGATCGCGGTTCGATCGGGCCGCGATCGTACAGTTCTTCCACCTGTCTACACTACCGTTAGATTTGAATCTGACGCTCCAGATCTCCTCCGAGAATAGAAGAAAATCGGCCGTCGCGTGGCCGTTAGATCGTGATTGTGCGGTCGAACCTTTGATGGAAATGGGCTCTCCTCATGGAGCCCTCCGATCGTCGCCACTTAAATCGCCATTTTCCGCACGTGATGCAATTGATGATCGCGTGGACTTGGGTCCACGCGATCTCTGCCGCTCTGATCCGATCCGACGCTCGCCACGCGTCCACGTCGCCTGCAAGGTAAGAACCGTGTCGGAACATAGTCCCACACGGAAGAAATAAAAGAGAACAACGTGGTTAAATAGGGCAGCGGTTATAGATATTAGCCAGTTCTAAGAATAGGCTTATATCTATAACCTATATTATAATCTATATCATATACACACACACACGTGTCAGCCACACGTCATGGCGTCTTGCCACGTGGCCTCAGTGCCACGTCGTAACGGCGCGGTGGTCCCGCGCGCCACATCACCGCCCTGCCACGTTAGCTCGTCGCCACATCAGCCTGTCGCCTGGGCCCATTCGCCACGTCATCACCTGCGGTAAGCCTACCCCCTTTTTCCGATTTTTTTTAATAGAAAAAGGCCTTAAAATTCATTTAAAAATCAAATAAAATTCAGAAAAAGAGTATAAAACTTCAGAAATTCATAAATTAAAATGTACAACTCCTTTTTAATCCAAATTTTCTCCATTGGATCACAAATTCTCTTCTTTTTAATATCATGTCAATTAAAATGTATTTAGAAAGAAGAAATTAAGATGAGAAATAATTTACTTAAATTATTTTTCATTAAACATTTTAAATCATAAATTCATCATAAAATTATCCTTCCAAACATTTACTAAAGTCAAAACTCATTCAATAACAGAGATTAACTTCTATTAATTTAAACAAAAGATTAATCATCTATTAAGCATGAAATTATCCCTAATTTATGCATAAATATCAACTTTAGTAAAATGACATGCCAATGGAGAAAATTCCTAAAAAGTATGATAACATGCATCATATTCACATAAAATAATCATGAATATGAGTTAATTAAGATAAGAATTCAAGTTATAAATGCATGTTATCATGTACCACACCAGAAAATATCCTTGAATGGAACTCGAAAAACATGCAACTGAAATTCAGAGCTCCTCTCGTCGAGAGGAACCTCCTCTCTTAAAGGTTTTTCCCAAAAGGGTAGAAAAAGGAAGGATAATTAAAAGTAGACGTATTCCGATGGTTTAGTCGTCGACTTCGCCAGGCGCCGGGGACGCCAGTCCCCTGTCTCGACAGCTCCTGTATCCGGCTCTGGCCTGACGGAAACGTCGGAATCCATTTTAATTGCAGGGTCGTTGGTTGCTTCCACCCTCGGGGTGGAGTGGTCCCCATCATTCTCCCTTGGTGAAGAAGAGCTCGACTCCGTCGAGCTATGGGGTTGCCCGGGTTCGGACGGAACGTGAAGGGGTCCTTGATACGCCACGAGGTCGCTGATATTAACTGTCGAGGAGATCCCCCACTCCGGGGGTGTATGGACGTCATAGGCGTTGGGGTTGATTACCTGGCGAATTGGGAACGGGCCAACCACGGGGGGGTGAAGCTTGTGGGCTTTCTCCATCGCGTAACGTTCCGGACGTAGACGTACCATCACCATATCACCAACTTGGTAGGTGAGTGACCGGCGGCGGGTATCGACGGAGTCTTTGATCTTGGAGTTGTAGGCGTTTATCCGAGCTTTAGTGAGGTTGTGAAGTTCCGTGAGGTCATTGGCGTAGTTGAGGGCTTCTGTGGACGAGGCTTTCGACAAGGGGATAGGAACGAGATTGACGGGTAGGTTTGGATTGCGCCCGGTGACAATCTGAAAGGGGGAGAATCCCGTGGCGCGGTGGCTGGAAGCGTTGTAGGCGAACTCCGCGCGAGGTAAGAGGTCGTCCCACGAGGCGGAATTCTCCTAGACGAGACATCGTAGGAGGTTGCCCAACGACCGGTTTGCGACTTCCGTCTGACCGTCCGTTTGGGGGTGGAACGCGGTCGAAAACTTGAGTGTCGTTCCTAGGAGATGCCAGAGTGTCTTCCAGAAGATGCTTGTGAACCGGACATCGCGGTCGGAGACGATGCTGCGCGGAACTCCATGCAGGCGAACGATTTCATTGAAGAAGAGCCGGGCTGTGTGGGCGGCATCCGTGGTCCGTGAGCAGGCGATGAAATGCGCCATCTTGCTGAACCTGTCGACGACCACCAAGATGGTATCCAGCTGCCGCCGAGTCCTGGGTAAGCCCAAGACAAAGTCAAGGCTGATCTCTTGCCATGGTGAATCGGGTACGGGGAGGGGTAGATACTGCCCGGTAGTTTGTTTCGTCATTTTGCCGATTGTGCAGATTGTGCACCGGTCGATCATCCGGCGGGTGTCTCGGCGTAGATGCGGCCAAAATACCATTGCTCCAGGGCATGAGTAGTTTTGGTGACGCCGAGATGGCCAGCTAGTCCTCCGCTGTGAAGTTCCCAGACTAGGAAATCGCGAGTGGACCCGGAGGGAATGCATAGACGATTGCGGAAGAAGAGAAACCCCGCATCCACCCGGTAATCTGGAGACTGACCTGTGAACTGAGCGAGTTGGTTCCAAAATTCACGAAAGTCCGGGCATTCCCGATATGCGAGGGGAAGACGGTCGAATCCAATAATAGCGGCTTGCAAAATTTGGAGGGTGTGAGCTCTGCGGCTAAGGGCGTCGGCTACCCTATTCTCGCGACCCGGTCGATGTCGCAGCGAGAAGGAATAATCCTGAAGTGTCTCCACCAAGCGCCCGTGCCGCGCACTTAATTTCTTCTGTGAGTGTAGGAAACTGAGAGCTTCATGGTCGCTGTAAAGGGTGAACTCCCGGTGGAGTAGATAATGCCTCCAGAACTTGAGTGCTTGGACGACGACGTATAATTCTCGGTCGTAATTAGAGTATCTGCTCTTGGGTTCGCTTAACTTCTCCCTGAAGAAGGAAATCGGGTGGAGGTCTTGCGATAGGATGGCGCCGATGCCCAGCCCGGACGCATCCGTAGTGACATCAAAGAGTTTATCGAAATCAGGGAGACGAAGTATCGGTGCAGAAGTGAGCGTGAGCTTGATCTGCTGGAAAGCTCGATCGGATGGGGCGCTCCATTCGAAAGTGGTGGCTTTGAGGAGGTCTGTAAGTGGAGCGGCTAATGAGCTAAAGCCCTTGACGAATCGTCGATAGAACTGCACGAGACCGTGGAAGCTCCGCACCTCGAACGGAGTCTTGGGAGTAGGCCAATCCCGGATGGCGGCGGTCTTTCCTGGATCGACGGTGATACCCTCGGCGGAAAGAACGAATCCGAGGAAAGAAACTAAAGGGCGCAATAATGCGCACTTACCGACGTTAACGAAGAGTTTCTCCGCCTGCAACTTGGCGCAGACCGCTCGTAGATGTGTCTTGTGCTCGGTGAGGGATCGGCTGTAGATCAGGATGTCGTCGAAATAGACGACCACGAACTTATCGGCGAAGGGGTGCATCACCTCGTTCATCAGACGCATGAAGGTGCTCGGAGCGTTGGAGAGGCCGAAGGGCATTACGAGCCACTCGTAGAGCCCCTCTCTCGTTTTGAATGCCGTTTTCCACTCATCACCCGCGCGGATGCACACTTGATGATAACCATTTCGGAGATCAAGCTTGGAGAAAATTTCAGCGCCGGATAGCTAGTTGAGCAAGTCATCAATGCGCGGGATAGGGAAACGATAACGTACCGTAACCCATTTGATCGCCCGACTGTCCACACATAGTCGCCAGGTACCGTCCTTTTTGGGGGCGAGGAGGGCCGGGACGGCGCATGGACTGTGGCTTTCACGGATAAGGTCCTGGCGGAGTAAGTCTTCCACTTGTTGCTGTAACTCGGCGCTTTGCGTGGGATTCAATCGATAGTGAGGTAGATTGGGCTGGGACGCACTTGGGATGAAGTCTATGAAATTTTGGATAGTGCGATCGGGCGGCAGTGTTTCTGGCAGCTCGGCAGGGAAGATCGGGGCGAACTCGCATAGGAAAGTGGGAAAGCCTTCTGTGAGCTCGGCCGCCTCCTTGGTCCTTACCTGGACCGCCCACAGCAGTGCGTCACTTTCCAGTCCTTTGATAAACTGTCGAGCCGTTACCAATCCAAGGAGTGGCAGTGGTGGGTTCCGGGTTTCACATTCGACCGTCGAAGATTCGTCGTCTGGGTGGACCGGGATATAGGGCTTCCAGACGTGTTTATTACCTCTGAAATAGAAGACGCAGCAGTTGGCCCTCCTGTACTGCGCCACGTCGAAGTTGTACAGCCAGGGACGACCGAGCAAAATGCTCCCGACGCCCATGGGAAGGACGTCGCACCAGACTGTCGCGCTATATCCCGCAACTCGTAGCGGGACGAGGCACCGATGCGTCACGGACAGAGAGGTTTCATTTATCCACATGGCTTTGTAAGGGACATGGTGAATTTCGGGTCGAAGCCCGAGCGTCACGACGGAGGCGGCGGCCACCGCATTGACCACGCTTCCACTATCTATCAAGATCTTGATGATGGAATCAGTGATTTTCGTGAAGGTGGAGAAGATGGAAGTGCGAAGAGGGTCGTCCAGTCCCTGCGCCTGAGGTGAAGCCGGGGGTGGGACTTCAGAACTGGCTGAGGAATAAGCACTCTGGGGCATGGCGAGAGCGATAGTGCGCTCTATCTGTGTTAGCGGGTGGATTTCCTTGATTTCCTCCGGGGTTTCGCCCTTCGTGAGTTCGGTCGGGAGTAAGGCTGGTTGGTATCGCAGATCTGTTTGGGTGTGGATTCTCCGTGTTTCCACTGCGAAATCCATAACCACCGGGCGAGGGCGTGGAGTGTGCCACCGACGGTGCAATTGGGGGTGGTAGGAGCAGGCATAGGGAGGGTTGTGGTAGGGGAGGGAGGACGGAATTCGGGTTGTGGGAGGGAGGCTAAAGAGTAGGAGAGATGGTCGCGGGGACTAGGGGGAGGGAGCGTACCGTTTCGGGTGTTGACGACCAAACGAGAGTCGTTCCTTGAGCATGAGAAGCATACAGATCCATGTTGGTGGCGAAACGATAGGCTTTTTCGAGCGTCGTTATTTCCTGTAGGATGAGCTCCCGCTGATATTCCGGCCTGAGTCCGGCTCGGAAACGGGCGAGGGTGGCCTCCGGTTCCTCATCAATATTGCACCGGATCATAAGCTCGTCAAACCGCGCGATGTAGTCTGCTACCGAGCCATCCCCTTGACGTAAACGCTGCCACTCGTCGATAATCATTGGGCGATAGCAGACAGGGACAAACTTTCCTCGCATTCGACCCTTCATTTCCTCCCATGTGGAGACTGAGGGTTCGCGCCGTCGCTCGGCCGTAGCTTGCAGGTTTCGCCAGTAGATCCGAGCTTGTCCAGAGAGCTTCATCTGCGCGAATTGGACTCGTCGACTCCCAGGTAATTGATACCACTCGAAGTACTCCTCCAGCCCCACATCCCAGTCCATGTACTTTTTTGGATCTAAGGAGCCATCGAACACCATTACCTCAGGTTTGGCGCCCTGTTTCGCGACTACCCATTGAGGTTCATCCCCTTGGATCCCTACGACGCTGATTAATGTGGGCTCGGCAAGGAGTGACGTCGCGTGGATGGGAACGCCTCCGGACCTCTCCGTTTTGAGATCTACTAATTGAGTCATGAGGAACTCGAGCTGTGTTTTCGTCTCGTCTTGCGTTCTTCAAAACTCATCAACACTTCTAACCAGGGTCTTTGCCCAGTCCGGCATCTCTTCCTGATTGCCGGGGGTGCTGCCCCCCGTCCAGAACTCGATCCCTGATCTTGTGGCCATTGCTCTGATACCAAATGATGTATGCCGGCAATTAAATCGCAACTGGCTGAGGAAGCAGAAGGTAGCGGGGGGAGGGATAGGGCGGGGTTCTTAACGACGATAAGGAAAGAGCGTCGCGCCTTCTCGGCTGAACCGACTCTCGGTGTACCACACCAGAAAATATCCTTGAATGGAACTCGAAAAACATGCAACTGAAATTCAGAGCTCCTCTCGTCGAGAGGAACCTCCTCTCTTAAAGGTTTTTCCTAAAAGGGTAGAAAAGGAAGGATAATTAAAAGTAGACGTATTCCGATGGTTTAGTCGTCGACTTCGCTAGGCGCCGGGGACGCCCGTCCCCTGTCTCGACAGCTCCTGTAACCGGCTCTGGCCTGACGGAAACGTCGGAATCCGTTTTAATTGTATGGTCGTTGGTTGCTTCCGTCCTCGGGGTGGAGTGGTCCCCATCAAATCTACTATTCAAAATTGAAATATAATGTTATAAGAAGAAATATTAGGGAGAAAATATATAGTCCAACCCAAAATTGTGCACGAAATGATCTAATTCATCATTTGATCAAGGTTTTTCATTCGACGTTTAGAAAAACAAAAATCTAATATTCAAGAAGCAAATTATCCCGATTCTTTCAACAAAATCCTAATTTCCAAACACTCCTTGAATGTGAAAATGAGTGTAGAAGAGGAAGAAAGCAAGAAATTCAATGACTGAAATGTCTAAATAGTTCGATTACTTGAAACATTCGAGAATGCTATTTTTGTTGAAGAATAGGGGAATAAATAGATAAAATTTGGACATTGCTGTTTGATTTGCCTCTTCATCTTATATCAACGGCTCAAATGTAACACAAGAATGGGAATCGATGCCATTATGTCATGGCCATTGGATTCATGATGAAGCACTGAGATTTTGCCATATAGTCGCGTGAAGAAGAAGCGTGGCGTAACCGCCATCGTTTGATCTTCATTGAACGATATGAATGTGTACACATGTCCATCGGGTGCGATTTAATCTCAATCGTTACAACTCCTTAGATCAACAAATGAGATTAAAATGTGTCAAAATAATTCGGTGATGAACCGTTATGCACCAAGTACCCCATGCTTTAAGTGAAAATCGACAATCGCGATTGATTCACGCGATAGCACGCTCCAAAATGTGCACATCACCTACGCATAAATATAAAGAAAAATATTCCCACATGGCAAAAATTGAGGCAAAAATCGTGTATAAACATGCACCAGTCTTAGTGGGTTAGCTTATATCCTTTAAAGTCTACTTAACCCGCTAATGATGTGCGTAGCTGATAACATGCATATTTAACTTAAATTCTTATCTTATTTAACTAAAATTCATGCTTATTTTATGTAATTATGATGCATGTTATCATAGTTTTATGGATTTTCTCCATCGGTATGCCATTTTACTAAAGTTCATATTTTTGCATAATTTAGGGTTAATTATGTGCTTTAATGATTTATGACCTTTTATAAGGTCAAAAAAATTAAAATTAATCACCTTTAGTGATTTTTATTTTGTCTTTGGTGAAGATGAGTAACAGAAGAAAGAGAAGAAGAAGGTGATAGAGGAATCAAAGAAAATGAGTGGATGATTGATGGAGAATTATTTTGAAAACATGAACACAAGGGTTCTAAGTGAACCTACCCTCCTCCTCCTCCTCCTTTTCTACCACTTTGTGAAATTATCCATTCCTTAAATGGATGAAGAAGACCTCTCTAAATAATTAAAGAGAGAGTAGATCTTAAGGGAACTATCTTCCCTCCTCTTTTATTTTACACTGATCCAAAGATTGACTTGGTCAAAAGAAGTTAGCCTTATCCTTAGATAAATTAGAATCCCTTGAATGGACCAAGTCAACCACCATCTTACTTTGAAATAGGGTCCTTAATCTCCAAACCTTATCCACCATATCATAGGTACCTTATATCCTTCTATTTAATGATCTCAAAAGGAAAAGAATAGTAGGAACATCTTTGTTGTCTTTCTTTCTCTCTTTGAAACCACCTCTAGTTAGAATCATAGGAGAGATCTCCATATTAATTACCTATGGAAGAAACTATATTTTGTCCTACTCAAAAATAATTTTCTTTGCATGAATAAATTCATGCATCTATGGAGCATTAAAGCAAATGAAGCCTTCCAAAGGAATGAAGACAAAGCTCACATCTCTCACTAAATTGAAGACTTAATTTGAGTTCTCTCCAACAAGGTCAACCCTCCCTAGTGATATGGAGTAGTGAAGCAAAGAAGATATCCAAGTCAACCATGAAGAATTAAAGGAATAATTCATCAAAGAAGACCATGGAAGAAGAGCTTATTCCTGTGTGTCTGCCTTCTCTTGGCGAAGATGACTCCACTTGAAAAGATGACACTTCTATCCGCGAGGAATCTGAGTTCAAGTTCCAGTTGAAGTCGACCTCAACCAAGGATGAACTTTTCATTGGATTTGATCGACTGGTAAAGTGCGTTAGGATTCTTCTCTTGGAAGAGTTAGAGATCTATTTTCTCGAGGACCGCGGAGAACAACGGAAAAGGCAAAGTAGTCGCCCTGTCTGAGGAAAAATGGCGTGCAACTTGAGGAAGTTCAGGACGCGGCCATGTGGGAGAGATTCCAGGAGGCTGGATTGCTAGATCAAGCGTCCTTGGAGAAAAAGGATCGGGAAGCACTCGCCAAAGAATCTCCAAGGTTAAAGCCGAGCTCAGCGTCACACGAATCTTAGAGAAGATAGCGTTCGAAGAACTAGCAATACAAGAAGACTTGTCAAACACAAACTCGACCAGACTTCTCTTCAACTGGCGTCGGAGGCTCGTGAAAAGACAGGACTGTCGCCGTTTTACCGAAGACGTCAAAGACAGGAAATTAACCTGCATCAGCCGACACGATAATTTACAATAATCTTCACGTATCGTCACAACCACAACACACATGTGCGCATGATAAAAGAATTGCGGGAAGCTTCTATATTACCTATCACGTGATCTGGAACTTCCACGACGCCTGAAGAAATCGCTCCACGTCGCCATAACTGCATGTTCAATCCGAAGATGGAACGTCATCAGAAAATAATTTCATTCGTCTCATCCTCCCGCTGAATGAAAGTCAACCGACGCAGAACAAGTGTTGCCAAGCGGCGTTTACCCGTAACTTCCCCGTTGATCCTATAAAACGGAAATTGTAAGAACAAAAGGGAGATGTTGTTATTATTTGATGAAAATTGGTTCTATTTGGGTACGTGTACCCTGTGTTTGTGTGTTCGTGTCCTTTCCCCGTATCTCCATCACTCCTCCCGCATCTCCTTCATTTCCGATTCTACCTCCCTCTCCATTTCTCCCTCCTCTCTGTCGTCTTCAACCATCTCACGTCAGCGCAAACGACGGATAACCTGGATCGAACGGAAAATCCAAAGCATTAACTTTCCGACTCCTGCAGGTAACATCCTATTTCCTTACCGTGTTGATAGTTCGATCTGAAATCTTAAGTCCAGCACGAGATCACGCTCTTATCATCCTCCTTCCTCTCTTCTCTTTTCTTCTCTTCTCTATATTATAATATATAACATAACGCTCTTGTCTCCTCTCTCCCTATTTCTATATTACTATATATATAATCTCTTCTCGTTCATACTTCCTATCACTGTTTCGATAATATTCTCTATTCCATATTCCCTCTCTTCTTACTTATAACATCTATTTTATATCTTCTATCCTATATCTCTTCTCATAAATTATTTCAAAGACTAATCCTTAATTATCTTATTCTTAAATATTTCTCACTCACTTAAATATATTCTTCTCTTCTCTTATTATTCATCTTATCGTCTCTACTAATATCATCATATATCTTTAAATTCCTGAATTAAATCACAGTATATTCTCACATGATTTATAATCCACTTTCATATTGATATCATTTCATAGATCCTCCCCATACTGTAGGATTTAGATACATCTCATAAATATCCTACATCAATGATAGGGTTCACTTAATAGTATTTTTAAATTCATCATTTATTCTTCTTTAAATTTATATTTTAGTGGCATAATATTAAAGATGAATACATTTGTGATCCAATAGAGAAAATTTGAAGTAAAAAGGAGTTATATAAATGAAGTTATGAATTTCTGAATTTTATAGAATTTTCTAGATTTTATTTTTTATTTATCAGACATTTTTTCAGATTGATTTCTTGATAAAAAATGTAAAAAGGGTTTATTTAATCGTGCGGGACCTGCGAAGCTAACACGGTGTAGGGCGGACACGTGGCGGAGCCACGCGAGCCGACGTAGATGCCTATGTGGGTGCCTACGTGGCACTAAGTCGGACGAGCTGACAGTTGATGGGCCCACAGATTTGTGGGCCCAAGTTAGATTGGGGGGGGGGCGTACTTGGCCCATATGGGCGACACACTCCTTAAGTCGGCCCTACCTTTTATACCCGTCGAATCCTCGTATTTTCCTTCATGTGGGGCTAAGATCTTTGTTCTTTTCACAAGCGACGTGGCGCATCGAGGAGCCTTCGATCTTACGCGCAAAATGAGGCACATTATTCGGGTGGACTCTGACCTACCCGATCATAATCAACACACATGACAAATTTGCAACCGTTGATCGCGTAAGTGAGATCCTACAGCCATGATTTAATCGCGCTTTCGACAACTCATGGAGCGACACGTGGCTTCATAAGGAGACTCCGGTGGAGATTGGACGAGCGATAATCGTGGGATCGCGGGATCGTGGGCCATCATTTTTGCGCGATCGTGGCCTTCCAAAATCTCTTCAGCAAATTGAACGGCCCGCGTTTTTTGCATCAATTTTCTTATAAATAGATGTTCTTCCCTTTGTAAACTTAACTTTTGATTGAATAATGAAGAGATGAAACAATTTTGGAGAAAAATCTTAAGTTCTTCGTGATCCCCCTGCATTCTAGACTCAGTTGCGATCATATTGAGGCAGGATTGATAACAAATTGTGGCGAGAATCGATCGGAATCTCCCCTTGAACGCCGAACGCAAGTCAAAGAGGAAACCAAAGAAATACACTTCAATCAACGCGATTTGAAGCCCAATCTTCATGTCAATGGGGTTAGTAGTGTGATTTGATTGTAATTCTTACAATTTATGTAGTTTAGATTATATTTAGATAGATAATTTCATCTTAGAAATCGGAATTTTCATCTTTTTGCCCAAATTTGAGTGCAGATTTATGCTAATTTTAAAACAAGGATTTCTCCCTAATCTTAAGTCCAAATCATTAGATTTTGGTTTCATTGGATTCCTTGTTTCATCAGCTTTCCGCAGATATCTTTCATAAAATTTCATCACCATTTGAGCCTTCAATTTAACATTTGACCATCGATTGTTCATTTTCAATCCAAATTTGGGCGTTGACTTATGGGGGCAATTACTCTTAAAATACAAGGTGAAATTCAACACTTTTGGTATCTTTGGAATCTTCTGATCATTAGCTTTCTATTCATATGTTAATTTCTTGATTTGGATATCATTTGGTTAGTCAATTTCATGATTTTGACCGAGATCTTCATTTCGAGATTTTTCTGATCATTGATTTTCAATAAATCATAATAAATCCAATTCTTGTTTAAAAATCACAAATTATATATCAAAATTTTCTATTTTCTCTCTAGTTTTTGAATATATAGTTTTTGTAATATTTTACCACCTTTTTCTTCTCTGATTTTATAGAAAGTCAATGTTTGGTCAAAGTCAAGAGACATGCGTCTCTCTCACCTGATAACTATTATTGCCTCTTTGACCTTGACTTTTGACTTTTCTTCGTTAAATTATTTTTTAAATTCTTAAAATATATTTTATGATAAATTCTTATGATTTCTAGTTGTTAGTTAGATGCCTCCCTCTTCATTTCTCTCTTATATGTATCTCTCTCTCTTACCATGTATCTTCTTCCTGTCAGGAATATGACCGTTGGGATTCCAACGGTCATATAACTTAAAAGTGACCGTTGGGATTCCAACGGTTATATAACTTAAAAGTGACCGTTGAGAATCCCAACGGTCACACACTTTTTGGGCTCCTATAAGAGGCCCCCTTCACTCTGTGTAACCTAAGAAATTCTCAGATGAAATAAAGTGTTGATTACTTCTGTTCCCTTTCTACTCATATCTCCCACGGTGCTACTCTACTCCCATTGATCTCATCTCCAATAGGTTCAAAAGAAGCTTCGACTTCTATCGCATACCTATCTGGTTATTTTTCACATGGTATGAGAGCCACTCCACTACTGAGAAGCTGCAGTGATCATATTCTGAGCTCCAAGTTTCACCATCAGGAGGCTCAATCAAGGATCTTCATCCCCTTGAAGAGGGCCAGCTCCAAGGTTCCAATATTTCTAATTTCTCCTTTCTTCGTTCGGAGTAAGTCTATCGTTGAATCCTTCAAAGCATGAAGGGAAAGGGCAAGAACAGAATGCCGGAGAAAGATCCTGAAGCTTCTCCAAGCCTACTTAGGATGGGAGACACACATGTCCGGACCCGTATCATCTTGCACGATCGCGGATATGAAATACAATGGCCTAAATGGCCGAAGTGGACGACGCTAGCTCAACGAACACTCAAGGGAGTTTACTTGGGCAAGCATCTCACAGATGACGCCCCTCCAGAGGATGACCCAAAATTTGAGATCTGGGAATCTGAGGAGGCACTTATTTCGAATTGGATGATAAAAAACATGGAAGAAGAGCAGCGAGACGACTACCTACTCATCGACTGTGTTCGAGATCTGTGGCAAGAAATCGAACGATCATGTGCAAACATGCACAATGATTTTCGAGTCTTTGACCTACGTGAACAAGAGCGAATGAAGCAAGGTAACCTTTCGATTTCCTCCTATGCGGCAAAGCTTAAGGCCATCTGGAGAGAGTTGGATCTCCTCTGGCCGACCGGCGACAAGAACTCGGCATCCTATCTTCGGGAGGTAAAATTCCGAACCCTCACCGTCTTAATGGGGTTAAACCCCGAATATGAGAATCTCCGGAGCTAGTTGCTCCATCGGGAAAGGTTTCCCACTCTAGGAGAAGTCATCTCAGAGCTCACCAATGCAGAAAGCAGAAAGAAAGTCAGCCCGAAAGACGGAGAAGCCCCCACCACCGTCTCGGTTGCTCACTTGGCAAAGAAAGGGGAGCCTCGAAGTAATTCGGGGCAAGCTCCTCTACAAGGCCCTAGGTCGGCTACCAAGGAAGGTACCACTTCAGAACTAGTTGTTTGTACTTATTGCAAGAACAATGGTCACATTAAGAAGGACTGTCGGAAGTTGGCATGGAAGGAAGATATGATCCGGAAGGGTCTGTGGGTACCACGAGATCAAAAGAAGGCATATGTAGCCAAGGAGGAAGGAGAACCTTCCATCAGCAGACAAGAACCTGCGGGCAAAGATGGAAGTGAAATACAAAAGTTCATCCAAGCAGAAATGAACAAATTGCTTCAAAAGATCAGTTCCACATCATTGGCCCAATCAGGTAAACATCTTGCCTTGACTACATATAGTAATATTACTCCTATGTCTGCATCATGGATTTTAGACTCGGGAGCCACAAAACACATGTCCCCAAATCAATCCTTGTTTACTACTTATGAACTAGTAACTGATGGTCATCAAGTCCGTACCGCAAATGGAGGAATTTTAGAGGTAGCAGGCAAAGGGACTATCAACCTCAAGGGAATAGTTTTTTCAAATGTTTTACATGTGCCGGGCCTAAAGGCTAATCTACTATCCCTATTACAGTTAGTAATTGACACTGGATGGAGATTTATCCTTGACGTAGATTCATGTTTTCTTTGCAAAAAGGACACAGGGAGGAAGATTTCGTCTGTTAAGAGGAAAGGAGGACTCCTCTTACTAGAAGAATTAGAGGAAGAGGAGGAGGCAGAGAGTGGCCTACACCACTCAAAGTGAAGGGACGAGTAACACTCCTTCATCGACGACTTGGGCATCCCTCCTTTCACCTCCCTGAAACAAACACACCCTACTCTGTTTAAAGGTGTCTTTTTGAAAAAAACTAACTTGTGAATCATGTCATTTTGCCAAACAAAGAAGGTCCTCCTTTCCTAGTACAAATCATAGATTTATGTTCGCTTTTTGAATGTGTTCACGAGTGACGTATGGGGGCCCCTCGCTCCACATCAGGGGTTGTTCCAACATAAATGGTTTATATTATTCGTGGATGATTTTTCAAGGTACACGTGGGTATACCTGCTCAAATCCAAGTCAGAAGTACCCTCGGTTGCGAAACAATTCTGTGAAATGATTTATAACCAATTCGGAAAGAAAGTACGGACGTTTAGGACAGACAATGCTAAAGAATTTTTCTGCAGAGATCTCAATAAATACATGGAGGGTAAAGGAATCGTTCACTAGTCTTCCTGTGTGAATACACCTCAGCAAAATGGTCTTGCTGAACGTAAAATTGGTCATATTATGTCATATGCTAGAGCACTACTATTCTAAGGAAATTGCCCAAAATTTTATTGGAGTGAAGCTGTAGCGACTGCTACACATATGATTAATCAAACTCCCTCAAAGACCCTTGACTTAAAGGCCCCGATTGATCTCCTATCCTCCGAGTATCCCCATTTACATCTACGAACTAACTTACTGGCCAAAGTCTTTGGTTGTGTAGCCTATGTTCTTGTTCACCATGCAGGTAAATTGGATCATCGAGCTACAAAGTGCATCTTTCTCGGGTACTCCACCACGCAGAAAGGCTACAAGTGCTACAATCCAAGTACAAGGAAAATCTTTATCTCAGCTGACGTGAATTTTGATGAGGGACGGATGTTCTATGAAGAAGCCAGCAGATCCCAAGACTATTTGCAATCAGGGATGCAAGCGGAAGATGGAAGAAATGAGCAAGGAGTATCACCATTAGCGGTTCTACCATTGGAGTCACCCGGTCCGACCCCAACTGCTAGTGAACCTATTTCTGTGGATGATCAACGTCCTTGGGAGGAGGAAGCACAACTGAACGCCCCTCAAGCCTTTCAAGATGATGAAGATTCTGAAGTTCTTCCTACAACTAACGATGGATGGTCGATAGCCCTTAGCAAGAAAGCGCGGAAATGTACTCAGTCCAAACCCTACCCTCTCAGTAATTACGTGTCATATGATCAGCTTTCTCTAGAGTATAATCAAGTCATACAAGCTCTGATCACCGTCTCAATTCCCAAGAACGTTCAAGAAGCAATGACATCTCCTGACTGGAGGGCAGCCATGAAAGAGGAAATGACAGCTCTAGAGAAGAATGGTACCTGGGAGATGGGCCCACTCCCTGCTGGTAAGAAATTGGTTGGTAGTCGTTGGGTATTTGCTATCAAGTATCATTCTGATGGATCGATTGCTCGGTATAAGGCTCGGTTGGTAGCCCGAGGCCATACCCAATCATATGGAATTGATTACAATGAAACATTTGCCCCTGTGGCAAAGCTGAATACAATTCGGGTCTTAATTGCTCTTGCTGCCATGTATGATTGGAAGTTGTACCAGTTTGATGTGAAGAATGCATTCCTACATGGGGAATTAGAGGAGGAGGTGTATATGTCACCACCCCCAGGTTACACATTAAGCAAGAACACAAAAGACGTGTGCTATCTCAGAAAGTCGATTTATGGACTTAAACAGTCGCCTCGAGCTTGGTTCGGAAAATTCTCAACAACAATGATCTCTGCTGGATATGTCCAAAGTGAGGGAGACCATACTCTCTTCATCAAACATGGAAAAGCAGAAAAGGTGGCAATCCTTATAGTCTATGTGGACGACATCGTCGTCACGGGAAGTGATGAAGACGAGATTCAAAGCCTGAAGAAACATCTCGCTGCTGCATTCGACATCAAGACATTGGGACTCCTAACCTACTTCTTGGGGATCGAGGTAGCCTACTCAAAGTCTGGTATATTACTTTCCCAACATAAGTATATTATGGATTTTCTGAAGGATACAGGAAAACTAGACTGTCGTCCTGCTGCGACTCCAGTGGATGTAAGTGTTAAGTTGAAAGCCGAACAGGATGAGAAGGATTCTCCAGTGAACAAAACATCTTTTCAACGACTTATTGGACGGTTATTATACCTCGACCACACGCGCCCTGACATAGCATTTGCATTTGCAGTTATTATACGGTTATTGTATATGAATGATCCAAGGGCGTCTCACCAGAAGGCGGCCGATCGGATCCTCGCTTATTTGAAAGGTTCTATTGGACAGGGCTTGTTATTTAAGACGGAAGGTAAGCCCGGTATCATCCTTTATATCGGCTACGATTATCTTTGGATCCTTCGATGACAGTCGATCTACGTCAGGATACTGTAGTTTTCTTGGAGGTAATCTAGTGACTTGGAGAAGTAAGAAACAGGAGGTTCTCTGTCAAGTGCCGAAGCTGAGCTTCGGGCCTTAAAGAAATGTGTCAGTGAGGGGATGTGGTTAAAGGATATCTTACAGGACTTACGGTTGTTACCCAGCAAAGGTATGACTCTCTACTCAGATAGCAGGTCCGCCATCGCAATGGCCAAGAATCCAGTCCAACACGAATGTACCAAACATACACGGGTGGCTAGACATTACATCAAGCACAGTATTGATGAGGGATATATCATTCCTCAATATGTACCTTCTTCGGACCAGGTGGCGGACATTTTCACCAAAGGGATCCCCGGCCTGCAATTTCAAGCACTCGTATGCAAGTTGGGCATGATTAACATCTATACCCAACTTGAGGGGGGGTGTTAGTCAGATGCCTCCCTCTTCATTTCTCTCTTATATGTATCTCTCTCTCTCTTACCATGTATCTTCTTCCTGTCAGGAATATGACCGTTGGGATTCCAACGGTCATATAACTTAAAAGTGACCGTTGGGATTCCAACGGTCATATAACTTAAAAGTGACCGTTGAGAATCCCAACGGTCACACACTTTTTGGGCTCCTATAAGAGGCCCCCTTCACTCTGTGTAACCTAAGAAATTCTCAGATGAAATAAAGTGTTGATTACTTCTGTTCCCTTTCTACTCATATCTCCCACGGTGCTACTCTACTCCCATTGATCTCATCTCCAATAGGTTCAAAAGAAGCTTCGACTTCTATCGCATACCTATCTGGTTATTTTTCACACTAGTAATTATAAATCACTTTCATTTCTTAAAAACCCTAATTAAACATAAGGTTGACCAAGTCAACCTTTCGATCAAAGTCAACCGTGTTCTCTGTGGATCGACCCGATCTTTACAATGTACTTAATTTCATATCTTTAAATAATTATGAGTTCGGAATTATAAATTGTGTTTGACCGACGATTGTGTGTTTTCAACGACCGCATAAATCGCTTCGTCAATAGCACACACATTGGTGTGCCATGTGGCGTGTGCATAAGTCGCCACATGGCGACATGTAAGCATGATCCGCTGCATCAGTGCTGCCGTGTAAGCACGTAAGCACACTGCCACATCAGCACTCGATTGAAAATAAAATTTTGTTATTCTTGAATAAAAATAAAGTCAAAAATAAATCAAAATAAATTCAGAAAAATTCAGAAAAATTATTAAAAAAATCCCTAAAAATTAGAAATTTTATGACTTTAAAATATAATTTCAAATTATTTCAAATTTATTTTATTTGATCATAAATTATAATCTATCATTCTAAAAATTTAAATTTAAAATTACAGGCTTATTTTTAAAAAATAAAACTAGAAAAATAAATTAATATTTATAAAAATATCTTCTCTTATTATTTAACATTAAAACCCAATTATAATCTCATATATAAAATGAGAATAATCTAATCTCAAATCTCTCTCTTTAGTTATTTATGATTATCCCTAAAATAGTGTATTCTCGTATTATAACCTAACTTTTTATAAAATGATAGATATACACTCAAAGTATGATAACATGGATAAGAATAAAATGTTTTATGCCTTAATTTGAATTAATAATTATGTAAATACATGTATAAATTATATGTTATCGTTGTGCAAAAAATAAAGATCAATTGTTGACCCAATGTCGCCTTCGTCACAATTGAAACAATATTACAGAGGCATAACATTTAGAAAGATAAAAGAAACGATTGTGAGGTATATCTATAAGAAAGATCAACCATAGCTTATTTTGAAGACCCAAATTTTTGGAATCTCTTATACCAAGATGGATTTAAGGATACCGATGAGGAAAAC
Source organism: Lemna minuta (assembly GCA_024174645.1). Classification (NCBI taxonomy): domain Eukaryota; kingdom Viridiplantae; phylum Streptophyta; class Magnoliopsida; order Alismatales; family Araceae; genus Lemna; species Lemna minuta. The sequence goes on along the minus strand of CM044103.1, from coordinate 7,136,366 downwards.
TATCCAAGAAACATTCATGAATGAGAAGACAAAGCTAAAAGAAATGCTTTCAAGTGTGCGACAAGTGTCATTAACTATTGATGGTTGCACAAAAAATAACCATATTTCCTTATTAGGCATCACCTTTCATTGGATCCATAATAAGTGGATGCTACAAGAGCAAGTTTCAGCCCTTGAAAAGCTCAACGGTGACCATTCTAGCAAGTACTTGGAGAAAGTCTCGAGAACGGTATTTAAAGAATTTTCTTTGGAGAAGGTAGTACAAATTTTCATTTTTTGTGGTAGTTGTATTCAATCATTAACTATTTGAGGATATATTTAACTTGGATTTTCTTTGGAATGCGATCACAACAGACAATGCGAGTAATAATGCTACAATAATTGATCAACTCGTGAAGACAATGTGTGACTAAAGAGACGAATCCAAGTGGTCATCGAATACACATGAACATGCATCAAAATAATTACCTAACTCACCAATTTAAGATTAAAATCACAAATTGGATAGTATAGAGGTGAACAAGGGCCAAATCCAGAGATGAATTAAGATATTTTCAAGGAACTTTTTGAAATTCAATCAAATCAGATGATGAATTGAGGTGAGAAATTAGGGATTTTGATAGATTTGTAAAGAAAACTCAAAGGCTTAGCCACAAAATAAAAAATACTCAATTGGATCAAGATTCGCGGAGAAATAAAGGAGCCAAAATTAGATAGAAAATCGATCATGAAGAGAGAGAAATCCAAAATTAAATATAAAATTGACTGAATCTAAGATTCTAAATTACAATCTAATGATACATTACAAAAGATTAAGAGGAAAACACATGATCTAACCCAAGATAGTGCTCGAAATGATCCAACTGATCGCCATATCAAATGCTTTTCATTTTGCGATTTTGAAGATGATCGTTAGCATTCAAGAGGCAAATTCTCACTATTCTTTCGACAAAATCTAACTTGTAACCACTCTTTGGATGTAGAAATGAGTCTAAAAGAAGGAAAAAGCGAGAGATTGAAGGATTGAGATGTCTAAACAGTTCGATAGCTCAAAACATCCAAGAATGCTTTACATCGTCGAAGAACATGTTAATTTATAGGGAGATTTGGGCGTGACCGTCAGAACGACATTTAATTTTTTTATCAATGGCTCTGATGAAACGCATTTCATGTGAATTGTGATGTTTAAATCGCGTTCATTAGATCGAAGATGAACTGTTGTGATTTCTACACGTTGTTCGTGAAGAAGAAACACCTTGAAATGCTCGCCATCCAATCTTGATCGAACGCTCTAGATGCGTCCACATGTCTATTGACGTGTCGTTTTTTTGCGTCGTTAAAACACAAAGAGATGGTCAAACAAAATTTATAAAACCGAACTCACAAAGACAAGATATAATAATCAAGTATTGGGTAAGTATCGGGTCGATCCACAGAGAGCAGGGTTGACTTTAATCGCAGAGTTGACTTGGTCAAACTTAGGTTTAAAAGGAGTTTTAAATAAGAGAAAATAAGATATAAGATATGCAAATAATATAAATAAGGTAAATAAGAAGTCTTAAGAATTCAAATCTCGGATTTGACCGAGAAAAGTCAAAAGTCAAAGTCAAAGCATTGACTTTGACCAGCAGTAGATGTTCTGCAAAATCAGAGAATCAAACAGAGTCAGAAGATTACGAAAAGTAGATATTTGGAAACTAGAGAGAAAATGGAATTTATTGATATATAATTCGTAATTTTTGGATAAGAAATGGATTTATTATGAATTATTGAAAATTAATGATCAGAAAATCACCGAAATTAACACCTCAGAGGAAATCTTCAAATTGAATGCCCAAATGAAATCCAAATCTTGCAATTTATATGTCAATGGAAATCTAAGAATCAGAGGAATCCAACAAGACCAAAATTATCAAATTCTGATTTGTCAATAAAAAGTAATTGACCCCGAAAGTCAATGTTTGACTTCTAATGAAAGATGAACAGTCCTTGGTCAAATGTTAAATTGGAGGTTCAAAGGAATTCAGAATTTGATGAATTTACTATCCACGGAAAGCTGATGAAAAGAGGAATCCAATGAAACCAAAATCAAGTGATTTGGATTTATAATCAAAGAGATATCCAATTTTCAAAATCAGCAACTTTTCGGACCTAAAATTGGGGAAAATGAAGAACACTATGAACTAATTTGCAAAATTAAAGATCTAAACCTAATAAAAATACAAATTACCTCTTATAATCGATCGAACCTCACTACTAACCCGATTGCCGCAAGAATGGGGCCTCAATTCTCGTGGATTGAAGCGAATTTGCTCGGATTCTTCCTCGTGGACGTTCGGAATTCAAGGGGAAAATTCGATGAAATCAAGAGATGAAATCGTGATTATCATGCTTCAATGGCTGCATCTCTACACTCTAGGAATCAGAGGATCACGAGAACTTAAGACATTCCTCGAAACTCGCTTAATTTCTTCACGAGTCGATCAAAAGTTGAAGAACAAAGAAGGGAAATACATGCTTTTAAAGAGGGAAATTGGCCCGATGATCATGGGCAATTGACGCGTTCGTCCGGACGGTTTTCAAGCGTCGTGGAGGCGCTTCCTTGGGCATGGGTCGTGGCTTCAATTCCGCGGGGAATGAGCTTCAATTTTGCTTCGAAAAAGGCATGATTTTCGGCACGATCGGGCCATAATCTTCATCTTGGTCGATCGTCGGTCGTCGTCCGGTCGTCTGGAGGCGATGCTGCAAGGAAAGGACTGCGATCGCGGCTCGATCGCACCGCGATCGTAGGTTCTTCCACGTCTTGTCTGCGCCGTCCGATGTTGAGCAGCTCGCGATGAAGATCACGACCGTCCAATGGAGATCAGACATTTCCGATGCGTCCACACAATGCTTCTGATCGCGAAAGATCCCGACCGTCAACGCCGCATCCAACGCCTGTAAAAAAAATCAATAAATAGAGTTATCGATCAATGACGTGGCCACATATTTGCTTTCAGCAAATCGAGAGCGGCCACGTAAACGTTGAAACCGCGTTGCATTTAATGCACGCGGTTTCATTTAATGCTATGTCAGAGACTCGATTCACTTAAATTGCGGCGCATTTAATGCGCCACAAGGAATCTTCCCCTTGAATGTTTGTCTTATTAGGTGGCGAAAAAACGTCTTTTCTTTCTCATTGGTCGACGTCGCCTCGACCGGTGTTCCTGAAAAAGAAAACATTAAATGCGTTTGTCCTATTAGGCGGGGAAAAAGGCCATCTTTTTTTCTATTGGTCCACGTCGCCTCAACCCCCGCTCTTGAAAAAGAGAAAGCATTAAATGTTTTTTTGTCCTATTAGGCGGGAAAAAATCCCTCCTTTTTTTCGATTGGCCGCCGCCTTTCTCCCTGACACGTCTCGATGTGATGATCGCGTGGACTCGGGTCCACGCGATCTCAGCCGCTCTGATCCGATCCGACGCCCGTCAAGCGGCCACGTCACCTGCAACAGGTAAAACAGTGTGGAACATAGTCCCACACGGAAGAAAAAGAAAATCATGATGAGTATAAATTAGAGGGCGGCCTAACGCTTTCGCGTTATCGCCCCCAATAACTTACCAGGGTCCCACTATGCCCGTGGGCCCTCCACTTGCCTGCGTGCCACGTGGCGCCCCATACGGGCGCCCACGTGGACCAGTCCGCGTGGCCTGCCACGCGTCAGCGCCGCCTGTGCTTCGTGCGGGCCACCCGTCCTCTGCCACGTGGCCTCAGTGCCGCGTCGCACCTCGAGGTGGTCCCGCGCGCCACGTCAGCTGTCGCGCGCCACGTCAGCCTCCGCTCGCCACGTCAGCCTGCAGGTTAGTAAAAACCCCCCTTTTTTTGCGATTTTAAATAGAAAATTCGATTTAAAAATCAAATAAAATTCGGAAAAGAGGCCTAAAACTTCAGAAATTCATAATTTAAAATATACAACTCCTTTTTAATTGAAATTTTCTCCATTGGATCATAAATTCTTTCCTTTTTAATATTATGCCATTTAAAATATATTTAGAAAGAAGAAATCAAGATGATTTATAATTTACTTAAATCATTTCTCATTAAATATTTCAAATCATAAATTCATCCTAAAATCATCCTTCTAAACATTTACCAAAGTCAAAATGCATCCCATAACAGAGATTAACTTCTATTACCTTAAACAAAAGATTAATCATCTATTAAGCATGAAACCATCCCTAATTTATGCATAAATATCAACTTTAGTGAAATGACATGCCAATGGAGAAAATTCCTAAAAAGTATGATAACATGCATCATAATCACATAAAATAAGCATGAATATGAGTTAATTAGGGTAAGAATTCAGGTTATAAATGCATGTTATCATCTATCAAACAGTTTTGATCTTTGCCATTATAACTCCGTAGATGAACAACTGAGATTAAACCATTTTAAAATGATTTGTTGACGAATCAGAGTGCGCCACGTATCCCCTCACTTGTGTGATGATTGACTATCGCGATTAAATTGCGCGATCGGATGCTACACATGTCGCCACATCTCTTGCACATAAAAACATAAAAAGATAGTTCCACATGACGAAAATCGAAGCAATTTGACGCATATGTAATGTACACGTGATTAGTGAGTTAGCTTATATCTTTAATATGGATGCTTAATCTCTCACTAATCATACACGAGCACTGATAATATGAAAATTAAACATGAAAACATATGATTATTAATGCAAATTAAGGCATAACACATTTCATTCTAAAATATGTTACCATATTTTTTAGTGTTTATCTATCATTCTATGAACACGTCATTATAATCTCAAAATGTATTAATTTCAGGTTAATTATTATCAATTAAGAAGAATATTTTTAATAACTTACCTTTACTTGAGATTATAAATAGTTGTTAAGGTTAAATAATAAGATAAATCATTTTATACACTCATATATTTTCTAAGTTTCAAAATCTAAAAGAAATGAGTTTATTTTTGAAATAGAAATTTATTCTCTTGATATTTATAAAATTTAATTTTTAGAATCCAATGAAACGAATTTGGATTAATTTGGTTGTATTTCAAAAGATATGAATTTTTTCATTTTTAGGGATTTTTCTGGATTTTTTTGAATTTTTTTGTATTTAAAATTGATTTATTCAAACTAAATTCCTTAAAATATATTTTTTTTATCGCGTCCTGACATGATAGGTGACATGGCGCAGACAAAAAAGTGTCGCCATGTTGTGTGTGTATACATGCATGTGCATGTGCGTGTGTGTACATGCCTGTGCATGTGCGTGTGTGTATGGGCATGTGTGTGCGCACGTGCGTGTGCGCGCGTGTGAAGAGAGAGATAAGCTTTGATAACATGAAATTTGTATATAAATTTACATGATTATTAATGCAACTAAAGGCATTAATTATTACATTTGTATGCATGTTATCATATTTTAAGTACATTTCTATCATTTTATGTAATGTCATGTTATGATATAAAAATATATCATTTTATGGATAATTATGAAATTCCCTAATGAGATGGTGAAATTACTAAGAGGGGGGGGGGGGTGAATTAGTATCTTTTTGATCTTTATGTTATTCTAATTGTTTATTTCAATTCGTTGATTTTCTCTCAACTTTCTCACGTCACTTGTGGGCCAGATTTTTTTATACTGGACAGGGTTCCAGACCCCCGCGCCAGTCCCAGGAGGAGACAGTCCCCCTAGAGTCTCTCCTCACCCTTTTTTAATCCCCTAGTAGTAACTACTAGCTGGCCGGGATTAACAGATCAAAAGTTCTACACGATCTTTCAATCTGACTCCCTCACACTCTCGGCTAGTGACCTAACTTCGCCGTCGTCCTCCGGTACTCGTCCACTCGTCCCGTCCCCCGGGCCGACTCCCAGAGCTCCGCGCGCCGCTCCCTACTCTCTTTTGGGTTGGCCTGCCCCTCTGTAGTCATCGAGTCTTGGCACCGATCCACGCACGCACCAAGTAAGTCGCTCGTCCTCGAGTCCGAGTGATCCTGCAAGGTGAAGAACAAGTATCCCTCGAGTTGACTATCTAGTCAACTCCCTAGAGTCGTCCTGACTCACTACGATTCCCAAGGAATCTCCCCCTTACCCTCACGGGTAACTAAGACTCACCAAGAGTCCACCGAAAGTATGATGGTATGTGTAATTATCCTATTACTTTAATTTAAACTTATAAAATAGAAAGCTGTAAAGCAAATATTTAAACTAACTTAACTAATTAGAACAAGCTATAGCAAATGACGTAACAAGAGAAATATTTTTAAAACTTATCAAAAATAACAAATTGATATAACCCCCTGATTTACTGATTTGACTTTGACTGCTGATGTTGACTTTGACTTTTCTACTAACTTTGACTTTCTATCTGACTTTGACTTTCTGTCTGACTTTGACTTCCTGCTGACTTTGACTTTCTGTCTGACTTTGACTTTCACCTGAAAAGTAAGACTGATACAAATACAACAATGACAATGCCTATCCCTAGATCAACGCAGCTTGTCCCTGTAAAGATACGAGCACGTATATCTTTAAATAAAGTAAAAACTTTACCTGCAATTTTACCTTGACGTTACTCACTTTAATTTCTCTTTCTAATTCAGACAAAATCTCAACCAAGTAATGAATTAGGAAATAGAGATTTTCAGGATGATAATAAAGATGTAACTAGATTAATCTATCTTTGAAAGGATGGAAATGAACCTAAACAAATTAACCTAATTAATCTACCCTTAACAAATCAACCTAAAATATCAGAAAAAATTAAATAAAAAAAATTCGACGAGTTACGTCTCGAATTTTTCTTGCAATGCACGATTTACCCGATGAATCGTACAACACGAAACTTGATATAAATAAAAACAAGACAGATAATAAAAATAGATGTATTAAAAGGAAACTATTCTACTAATATAAAGGAAATAGATACAACGAGCAATATAGAACGAAAATAATATATTTAATGAATAAATGAAATCGATGAGATGTGATAACGAGATAATCGTAAAATCGAAGAATCGAGAGGACAAAAATTAGAAGACAAACGATCAAAATCGAAAAATCAGAAAATCAATTAATACGAAATACAACGATTGTAAGGCAAAATAGAACTGATAATCACTAACTGGAAATAAAAGAAACACGAAATCAAAAAACCAAAAAAAAAACGAAATCAGAAAATCGAAAAGCGAAAATAAAAAGCAGAACCGAGATTTCAGTAACCGAGAAGTGAAAATGAAAAAAATATCACAGAACGAAAATAAAAAGTAAAATAAAAAATATCAAAAACCGAAATTAGTAAGAAAAAACGAAAACGAAATTTTAGAAAGAAGATTCGTTGAAGAGCAAGCTTTCGTTGGAGGAGACGTGGTCGCCTTCTTTTGATTTCGTTGAGGATGACGATTTAGAGATCGTCTATGTTTTCTTCTTCGCTTGAGCACAAGATCGCTAGAGCAAAGAATCGCTGAAGCAAAAAAGCCCTAGTTTTTTTGTTCACAAGAGTAAACGGTCAGATCGCCGTTTTATTGTTTTTGGCTTTTTATCGGTTTTTCTGGACATATACGCAATTTTAAAGACTACCTGAAAATACAATAACATAAAAAGGTTAGTATAACGGTAATAGAATTCAGATATGACAATACACATACATATATATATATATATATAAGAAGACATATGATTAAGAAATGAAAGAAAGGAAAATAATAGTATGACTAAGCAAATAAATAAGAATACTATGAATTGGTAAGAATATCCTATAAGGATTTAAATCCTGTCTTCAAAAGATCTTAATTAAATATTTTAATAGTATATTGTAGATTAGGTAATCCCTTTCTACTTCGTAGCGATGTCTGCATTTCGAGATCGACGAGGGTCAATCTATCAGTCCATCAGTACCTGCACTAACACAAACATACCTTTTCAAGTCATTTTGACAAACAGTTATTAATCAAAGTTTAAACACTACTCAAGATACTATTTCATAAACATTAAAAGCACACTTAAGTAAAGCATCAAACTTAGGTTAAACTAACAAATTATGCATAGTTAAACAATGCATAATTATGTAATTCTAATCCTTTTTATAATTGAGATCATAATTATGTGTTCATGATTAACTGATAAGAGAAAAGAGTATTATTTACACTCATGTATTTTTCTAAATTTATTTTATAAGATACATGAGTGTATTTATTAAAATTCATTCTCTTACTATTTTAATATTTTGACTTTTATAATGATAGATAATTCAATTTCTGATCCAAAAAAATAAATTTGAATTAATTTGGAGTTGTATTTTGAAAGTTATGATTTTTCAACTTTTAAGAAATTTCTGGAATTTTTTTGAATTTATTTAATTGTATTTCTGATTTTTAAATAATTAAAAAAGGAAGAAAAAATGTTTTATTACCGCGTGCTGATGTGGCAGAGCGAAGACACATGGCGACATGTAGACGTGTGTCCGCGTGACACATGTACACGCGTGCATGATGTGTGTGCGTGTCACGCGTGCGCAGGATTTATAAATGGCTTAGAGCATTCGTAATCGGATTTAAGTTAACCCATTAAATCCGTGTATGTTATATACGCGATAAATCGTTTAAAATTATTCAATGTGGGACTATTTCCATTTCAATTTGATTTCAGGTGACGTGGCGATGCGTGAGACATCCGATCGCGTGATTTAATCACGTGCGTTGGATGTCACTTACTCAGAGGGGTACGTGGCGACATCCTATCACACTTCGATTCAATTGAATCGCATTTAATCTCAGTCGTTCATCCTCGAGTTATAACGGTTGAGATTTAAAGTGCCGGATGGACACATCAGCTATCACGATCGTCCAATGAAGATCAAACGGATGAAACGAAAGGACGCTTCTCCTCAAATGCGCGACATGGCAACATCTCAATGCTCCATCAAAGATTGGACGGACGCGACTTAATTGCGTGGATTCATCAAACGACACGTGATCTCAGCTGTTGCTTGCGATGAACTGACACATCCGACGGTTACGCCCAATTTCTTCTATAAATTAGAATGTTCTTCGCGACGGAAGAGTATTCTTGGATTTTCAAGCAAATTGAACTGTCTAGACACCACAATCTGAGAGTTTTTTTATTTCTTAAGCTTCTTGACTCATTTATGCATCCGAGGAGTGCAAGAAATCAGAATTTGATGGAAGGAATTGAGAGAAATCACATCCTGAATGTCATCTTCATCTTCGAAATTGCAGGATGAATAGCGATGAATCTGACAATTAATTGGATCATTTCAAGTGCGACTTTGGGTTAGATTGCATGTTTTCATCTTAATCTTTCATCACTTAGCATTAGATTTACATTTTGAATTGTAGATTAAGTTTAATTTCCTGTAAATTTCGATTTTCAATCATTTTTCATGATCGAATTTCTATCTCAATTTCAAACTTCGATTTCTCCGCGAATTCTAATCCAAATCTCTTGATTTTTGATTCTGTGGATTCGTATTGGAGTTATCTCTCTTAATATACTAAATTGCCTAATTTCTAGTCTCAATTCATCGTTTGATTTGATCTAATTTCAAAGATATCTAAAACATTTCTCTAATTTTTCGTGGATTTGACCCTTATTTACCATTATACCCTTCAATTCGTAAATTAATCTTTAAATTGGTAAGTTTGGACTTTGTTTTGACATGACATCGTGTGTATTTAACGACTGCACGAATTCGTTTCGTCAAGCTTCCTTTTCAAGATAACACTATCTCCCTCTTAAGCCCTCACCTTATATACACGCTGGAATTAATTTTTAAAAGTCATGTGGGACTTTGTTTCTTGTTTTAAGTGCGTAGGTGACGTGACAACACGAGGAGCGTTCGATGCGCGTGTTGAAGATGAATTGTCTATCTTCACTTACGGTAGGGGGTATGCAGTGCAATCCTATTCGTCGGCGGATCAGTTTTAAAATGATTTAATCTCAGTCATTGATCTGAGGAGTTATAATGGCTGAGATTAAAACCAACAAAACGCATCTGGAGCGTCTAATCAAGATCAAACAACGAGCGTTTGATGCGTTACTTATAATGCACGTGATGTGGTAAAATCTCGACGGTTCATCTGCGATCCAACGGCCATGACTTTACCATAATGATTCACACTCATGTGTTTCATCAAAGCCGTTGATCGAAGATCAAGCATTTCATACATCGGTTAGGCCCAATTCGCCCTATAAATTGAGATTTTCTTTGGCGATGTAAAACATTCTTGCATAATTCGAGTAATCAAACTTTTCAGACACCAAATCCCTTGAGTCTCTTGCTTCCAATCGCTTCTAGATCAATTTCCAAGTCCATGGAGTGCTTGAAAGTGAGATTTCGTTGAGAGAGAAGAAAAAAATAGACCCTTGAACATCAATGATCGGCTTTCGAATTCAGGAATGAAAAGCGTTTGATTCAGCGAGTAATTGGATCAATTCGAGCGCAATCTTAGGTTAGAGATCGAGTTTTATTCTAATCTTCCTTCATATAGCTTTAGATTTCAATTTTGAATTGTAATTTTAGTCAATTTCTAATTCAATCTAGGTTTTTCGTGATTTTCAATTTCAGAAACTTCTATCTCATTCACTTGATGATTTCTCTGTGAATCTTGATCAAAATTTTGTGATTTTGATTTCGTGGATTCGTTTTCAAGTTTTCTTTCAAAAAGTATCAATTTTCCTAATTTCTCAACACATATCATCATCCGAATTCATCTAATTTCAAAAGATCTCTCAAAATTCCCTTTATTTTTCCGTGATTCGACCCTTATTCACCACTATACTCATAAATTTGTGAGTTTGACATGATTTTGTGTGAATTCTACGATCACATATGCGTGCGCCACGTGACATGTATATACATTTCCATGTGGCGATGCATTTTTGCACCCGCCACATCAATGGCCACGTCAGCATGTGATAAAAATATCATTTTTCGTTCATTTTAATTCAAAATAAATCAAATTATATTCATAAAACATTCCGGAAAATCCCTAAAAATTAGAAAATCCATAACTTTCAAAATGATACAACTCTAAAGTAATCCAAATTTATTTTTTTGGATCAAAAATTAAATTATCTATCATTCTAAAAAGTTAAATTTAATAAAAACATGAGAGAATAATTTTTTTTTAAAAATACACTCATTTTCTTTAGAAAATAAAACTTAGGAAAATAAATGAGTGTATAAAAATTATTTTATCTCATTATTTAACATTAAAACCTAATTATAATCTCAAATAAAAAATGGGGATAATCTAATCTTTAAATATTTGTCTTAATTTATCATAATAATTCTTAAATTAGTGGATTTTGAGATTATAACTTAATTATCATAGAATGATAGATAAACACTAAAAAATATGGTAACATGCATTAGAATGTAATGTTTAATACCTTAGTTTGCATTAATAATCATATATTTGTCATGTATAATCTACATTTTATCAATGATATTAACCCATTGTTTGATCGTAAACGTCACATACCATGCTTATTGCACGTCCTTAACCTAGAAATTCAAGATGACCTAAAAGAGTTAAAGGCCTTCGTTGAGGAAGACAGTTCCACACTGTGCATATCAAGTTCACAGTTTTTGAGAGATGTTGTCACTCGTGTGAGGAAGATAGTGAAGGTAATCCAATTCGTCCCCAGCTCACGTGGCGAAACACGGAAAATTTTGTCATGACTTAGGGAGATCTTCAACCAATATGCCAAACTGATAACATGCATTTATAACTTGAATTCTTATCCTAATTAACTCATATTCATGCTTATTTTGTGAGAATATGATGCATGTTATCATACTTTTTAGGAATTTTCTCTATTGGCATGTCATTTCACTAAAGTTGATATTTATGCATAAATTAGGGCTAATTTCATGCTTAATAGATGATTAATCTTTTGTTTAAATTAATAGAAGTTAATCTCTGTCATTGAATGAGTTTTGACTTTAGTAAATGTTTGGAAGGATGATTTTAGGATGAATTTATGATTTAGATTGTTTAATGAGAAATGATTTAAGTAAATTATAAGTCATCTTGATTTCTTCTTTCTAAATATATTTTAAATGACATGATATTAAAAAGAAAAGAATTTGTGATCCAATGGAGAAAATTTGGATTAAAAAGGAGTTGTACATTTTAAATTATGAATTTTTGAAGTTTTATGTCCTTTTTCTCTGAATTTTATTTGATTTTTAATTGAATTTCCCTTATTTAAAATCGCAAAAAAAGGGGTTTACTAACCTGCAAGTGATGACGTGGCGCGGAGCTGACATGGCGTGCACGACGGGCTGACGTGGCGCGCGGGACCACCGCGTGGGTGTGACGTGGCGCTTAGGCCACGTGGCAGAGCCACCGATGGCCAGCGCGGGGCGCAGGGGGCGCATAGGGCATGGACACGTGGCAGGAGGCCATGGGGTCCACGCGGACGCCCGTAAGGGCGCTACATGGCAGGTAAGGTCGGCAGGTGAAGGGCCCGCGGGTTAGTGGGCCCTGGTGAGTTCATTGGGGCGGTAACGCAAATGCGTACCGCCCTCCACAATTTTAACCGCGATTTTCTCCTCTATTTTCTCCGTGTGGGACTATGTTCCCACACGGCTTACCTATGCAAGAAGCGTGGCAGAACGACGAGCGTCGAATTAGGGTTACCGACGATCACAAGGCGTTGATCGCGTGGACTAGAGTCCACGCGATCGGATTTACAACACGTGCAGGAAATCGAAGTTAAGTGACGGCGATCGACGGATTACCTGTTGCCACGTTGAGCCTCCTAGAGCATTCGATCGTTATCGCGGGTTGATCAAGGATGCATCGGATAGGAATCATCGGACGGCTGGGATTTTTCGCGATACCTGTGACCGGGGAGCACCATGTGGATCGCGATCGGACCGTCCACTTGTTCAACGCTTCATCGGACGATCCAGACACTTCGTGGAAGAACTCCATGATCGCGATCCGATCGAACCGCGATCGTGGCGCGATCGTGCCGCGATCGGAGAGCGAACATGGTGGAATCGCCTCTACGACGAAGTGACGGCGATCGACGAACGATCATGACCACGATCGTGGCCCGATCGCGGCCCGATCGTGGCTAAAATGATGGCTATTCATCCGCGAAATTGAAGCCGATGCACCTGGGAATTGAAGCCACGACATCGCCCCAAGGAACCGCTCCCACGAAGCCATGAATCAGCCTCCACGACCGCTTCAATTGGCCACGATCTTTGGGCCAATTTTTCTCTTTAAAAGCATGTAATCCCCTTCTTTGTTCTTCAACTTTTGATCGATTCCTGAAGGAATTAAGCGAATTTCGAGGAAGATCTCTAGTTCATCATGATCCCCCCGCGTTTAGACTCGATTGAGAAGCAATTGGAGCGGGATTGATCGCGAATTTCTCCTTGATTTCATCGAATTTTCCCCTTGAATTCCGAACGTCCACGAGGAAGAATCCGAGCAAATTCGCTTCAATCCACGAGAATTGGAGCCCCATCCTTGCGGCAATCAGGTTAGTAGTGAGATTCGATCGATTATCAGGAGGTAATTTGAGTTTTTATTAGATTTAGAAGTTTAATTTTGCAAATTAGTTCATAGTGTTCTTCATTTTTCCCAAATTTTAGTCTGAAAAGACGCTGATTTTGAAAATAGGATATCTCTTTGATTATAATTCCAAATCATTTGATTTTGGTTTCATTGGATTTCTCTTTTCATCAGATTTCCGTGCATAGAAAATTCATCAAATTATGAGTTCATTTGACTCTCCAATTTGGCGTTTGACCAAGGACTATTCATCTTTAATCAGAAGTCAAATGTTGACTTTTGGGGTCAATTACTTTTGATTTACAAGTCCGAATTTGATAATTTTGATCTTTTTAGATTCCTCTGGTTCTTAGCTTTCCATTGACATATAAATTGCAATATTTGGATTTCATTTGGCCATTCAATTTGAAGATTTCCTTTAAGGTGTTAATTTCGGGGATTTTCTGATAGTTGATTTTCAATAAATCATAATAAATCCATTTCTTATCCAAAAATTACGAAACATATATCAATAAATTCTATTTTCTCTCTAGTTTCCAAATATCTAATTTTCATAATCTTCTGACTCTGTTTGATTCTCTGATTTTGCAGAACACCTACTGTTGGTCAAAGTCAATGCTTTGACTTTGACTTTTGACTTTTCTCTGTCAAATCCGAGATTTCAATTCTTAAAACTTCTTATTTACCTTATTTATATCATTTTCATATCTTACATCGTATTTTCTCTTATTTAAAACTCCTTTTAAACCTAAGTTTGACCAAGTCAACTCTCGAATTAAAGTCAACCCTGCTCTCTGTGGATCGACCTGATACTTACCCAATACTTGATTATTATATCTTGTATTTGTAAGTTCGGTTTTAAAAATTTTGTTTGACCATCTTCTTTGTGTTTTAACGACACACGAAAATGACACGTCACAAACTCAAACATCTCAACCCGCTAGAACTCCACATATGATGTTCTCACTGAAACGTATGCGAAGAAAACAATACTTGAAAAGATGACCATGCTTGTTTTGAAAAGCTGACCAATTGAGCACTATTTGATCTTGAACATAGTGACAATTAGTGTTTGACTTCATTATTGTTCTAGAGCTGTTTCGAGATGTCACACAACTCATATGCCAGTCAAAACAAGTTCCTACATTTATTACTCTTCTTCTTGTTCAAGCAGCCCTCCAGATAATGAAGGAGCATCAAGAGTGTCTTCAAGATAGGTGATAACATGCAATTATATGATTATTAATGCAACTAAGGCCTAAAACATTTCATTCTTATGCATGTTACCATACTTTGAGTGCATATCTATCATTTCATGAAAATTTAAGTTATAATATCAAAATGCACTATTTTAGGGATAATTATGCATTTTTAAGAATATATTTTTAAAGAAGATTATTCTCATCTATATTTGAGATTATAACTGATTTTTAATATTAAATAATAACAGAAAATATATTTTTATATACTCATTTATTTTTCTAAGTTTTAATTTCAAAGAGAAATGAGTATATTTTTAAAATAAAAATTTATGCTCTTGGTATTTAAATAATTTAAAATTTTAAAATAATAGATAATTTAATTTCTCATACAATGAAATAAATTTTGATTAATTTGGAGTTGTATTTTAAAAGATACAAATTTTCTAATTTTTTGGGATTTTCCTACATTTTTTTGAATTTTTATGAATTGAATTCGATTTATTTTGAATTAAAATGAATAATTTTTTTTATCGCGTGCTAAAGTGGCACAAATGAAAACGACAGCGCCAAGTGACGACATATGAGACCGCCACGTGTCACACATGTGTCTATGTGCGCGCATGTGTGAGTGCTCGTGTGCGCATGTGTGTGCGTGCACGTGTATAAATAAGGAGAAATCACTTTGTTGAGGATTTTTTCTATCTCCTTATTTGTATTCTAGTTATATACGCGCACATTTGCTTCGATTTTTGTCATGTGAGACAATTTTTATGTTTTTATGTGTGCATGTGATGTGGCGTTGTATGGAGCGTTTGATTCGCAAGTTAAAAGATGATCGTTAATCTTCACTTAAGGCCAAGGGTACACGACACATTTCTATTCGTCGGCAAATCATTTTAAAAAATGGATGAAAATGCATCTGGAGCATCAGATCAAGATCAAACGGCAAGCGTTTCACGCGTTACTTCTTTACATGAGATGTGGCAAGATCTCAACGGTCCATCTCCGATCCAATGGACACTACTTAACCGTAATGATTCTCATCTCTGAGTTTCATCAGAGTCGTTGATCGAGGAATTAAAATGCGATTTAATAGTTACGGCAAAATCGCCCTATAAATTGATATGTTCTTCAACGATGTAAATCATTCTTGGATGGTTTTTATTAATCAAACTTTCTAGACGCCACCATCCTTGAGTCTCTTGCTTCCAATCACTTCTAGGCTCATTTTCGCGTCGACAGAGTGGTTGAAAGTGAGATTTTTTTGAAAGAATAGCGAGAATTTGCCTCTTGAACGCCGATGATTGTCTTCGCAATTGCGGAATAAAAAAACCTTTGATCCAACGATCAATTGGATTATTTTGATTGCTATCTCGGGTTAGATTATGTGTTTTCCTTCTAATCTTTCGTCTTGTATCATTGAATTATAATTGAGTCATAGATTTAGTTATTTTTTTTTAATTTTGGATTTCTCTTTCTTAGAGTTTAGAAATTTCTATCTAATTCGCTCTTTGATTTCTCCGCAAATCTTGATCCAAATCAAATGATTTTTTATTATGTGGATTTGTCTTTGAGTTATCTTTCTAGATCTATCAAAATCCCAAATTTCTCACCTCGGTTCATTGTTTGATTTGATCAAATTTCAAATAGTTCTTAAAAAATACATTAATTCTCTATGGATTCGACCTTTATTCACCTCTATGACTATTCAATTCATGATTAATCTTTAAAATTGGTGAGTTTGGTAACTGTTTTGATGCGAGTTTGCATGTATTCAATGATCGTGCGAATTCGTTTCATCAATAGGGTTTGACTAATGTTATCTAGTAGGCCATCCAGTACCATTATCTCATGATTCCATCATCCAGTACACGATACCATCATCCAGATCTGGATATCGAATATCAGATTGTCGATGAGAATAGGTACATTACTGGACAAAAATAGTAGAGTTCTAGTACCAGATGGCGCACAACAGTATTGGATGACGGACAATCGTACTGGATGATAGACAACGGTACTAGGTGGTAGACGACAGTACTGGGTGATGGACGTCAATACTTGGTGATAGACGATGGTGTTGGATGATGAATGATGGTACTAGGTGACGGACAACAGTGCCTTACTAATAATTTTTCTCATAAAAATTATTATTCTCAAATTTCTTCAAAATTGAATGCAAAAATTAAAATATAAACTAAGTGACCTTAGAAAATCAATAGTTTTTAATGAGCTTTCAAAATTGATAGTATTATCTATATTATTTATAATTATTAATGATATGATTTATATTGTAATGTGCATGATTGATGGTAATGTGCATGATTGATTGCCAAACTATAATATAAAAATGTGATATGCAATTATTGTATAGAAAATGATACGATCGACAATAGGAACATCAATCATGCTAGAGATTGACCATATATTATGTTGATCTAATCATTGATCATTTTTCCCCGAATACAAAAATAGAATCATCGATGAAGATTAAGCATGTCTGATGCATGGTTACTGGATGATAGATGAAAATAGGAGAATGTCAATGACAAATGACGAAAGAGTTCATATATCACATGTTAGATGTAGAAGGATATTAAAAAAATTCAACATCAATCGTCAGTATCGAAGGATATCATCATAAATTCATAGAAGTCATTTAAAAATTATAAAATCCCAAAAAATCTTGAAAAATTTAAAAATCCTATAATTTATGAACAAATAATTAAATAATATATCATTAAACATTTAATTAGTAATTATTTGAAAACTTTTAAAACTTCTCTTTCATTAAGTCCTATTAATATTAAAAATTTTATACAACCTTATAATTTAAGAATTAATATTCGATTGACCATTCTCTAAACTTTCATCCTTGAGCTTATTTTTGTAGTAAGATTAATAAGTTTATAAAACCTAATAGTTAGGGAAATAATATTTTAATTGGCCTCTAACTAACCATCTAATTTAGAAAAATTATTCAAAAATTTTATATCAAATCATAATAAGATGAAAATTATGCATTAATTGCATGATAATCGTCTTTACGTTTTGTCTTTAAGTTAACTAACTTATATTAAATTTTTAAATAATATTACATTTGAGGACCACATATTTGTGAGTTAACTAGTTAAGTAGGTAATTTTTTAAAACAAATTTATAGATTTCCTTTTTAAAAATTGATAAAAAAACCTTAGAATTTTCTTAAATTGAAAAGAACTTAGAGATAAATATCTATGAAGGTCCACATCTTTTATGTAATGTTTTCCCATTTACCATTCCTCATTGGGTGTTTGGTCGCCTCATCGTCTAACCCTATGGTCATTCCTCGTTATCGCTTGGGAAGATCATCAAGCATGGAGGCCCCTTTATACTTGCTTATCCCCTACAAAGTGAAGTTATGAAAATGAGTGATCAAATCATAACATTTAAATGTTAAAACAATGATAATTTATGGATCATATGCATTGATTATGGAGATCCAATCAGTGATATATAAAATATATATAATTTTTATATTATTTCATTCACAACAACCTCATATTGACATCCTCGTCATGGATATTATCATACCACTTGGTGGTATTCTCCCAAAGCCAACACTTTACAATCACTAGTGTTTTGATGCTTTCTGTTGTGAGACGTGCACGCTTGTATGCGACCACAGCTTGACCGGTAGAGAACACACGTTCTGACGGTGCACTAGTTGCACATAATGCCAAGAGTTCTCGTACAATGGGGGCAAGGGAAATATATTCAATGTTCCCCTTACGAGCACACTAATGAAACACAGGGTCCCCCTCATCATTCACGGTTTCATTCATATAAGCATCTAATTTCTCTAAGGGTCTCAATGTCAATTGTGTGGGTCCATCCTTCTTCATGCACACTCGTTTCAACAAATCTTGCCTTGTAGTACAGCCCATGAGAGTAGAATGTGGCAATGTGCTGGATAAAGTTGGCGGTGGAGAGGGTAAGAGGCCCCTTATAAATTCTATCGCCTCTTTCTTTGTCCTTTCATCGAGCATTTACCCTTTTGATAGGGGTCTTATAGAGCTGCTGCAATGATAGCATGATTTTCCCATACCCTCTTTTGATACCTATCCAACTTTTTCTTCATAGCCATATGATAACATGTGATTTATACATAAATTTACATGATTATTATTGTAAATTAAGGCATTTAATATTTCATTTGTATGCATGTTATCATATTTTGAGTGCATATATATCATTTCATGTAATTTTAGGTTATGATATAAAAATTTATCATTTTAGGGATAATTATGCATAATTAAATAGTATAGTTTCATTCCCATCTATATTTGAGATCATAATTTTATTTTCATGATTAAATGATAAGAGAAAATATTTTATTTACATTCATGTATTTTTTTAGTTTTATTTTCTAAGAGGAACGAGTATATTTTTGAAATTAAAATTTATTATGTTTTTATTTAATTTAATGATAGATAATTTAATTTCTAATCTAACAAAATAAATTTGGATTAATTTAGAGTTGTATTTTAAAAGATATGAATTTTCTAATTTTGTATGGATTTTCGTTAACCCACTATACTCGCTTACCTAATATACTCATCAAATCATCAGAATTTATGTCATGTGTGACTATTCGTAGGTAACCCAAATCATTCGAGTTTGTTTTTATTCGCAGGTAACGTGGCACAATCTCGAGCGAACGATCACGCAGTTTAATCGTGATCGTCATATGTCACTTACTCGAGGGGTACGTGGCTGCATCTGATTAGGCGAGGATTCATTTTAAGATGATTTAATCTCATCCGCTCATCTACAGAGTTATAATGATCGAGAGTAAATGCACCCTGATGGACATGTGGACTCGTCTCAATCACTTGATGGACATTAAGTGACGCTTCTTCTTCACTCACGACATGGTAAAATGTAGGCACTTCATCGTCGATCGAATGGACGTGACTTAAAGACAATGATTCATGAATCGGCATTTAATTTGAGCCATTGCTCAAAGATGAAGAGATGCATCCAATGGTCGCACCCAATTTCTCTATAAATTGAGATGTTCTTCGACGGAAAAACTTGTTCTTAGATGTTTCGAGAAAATTGAACTGTTTAGACAACTCAGTCCTGGAATCACTTGATTTCTACTTCTTCTAGACTCATTTCCGTGTCTGAGGAGTGTTTGAAATCAAGATTTGGTGGAGAGGTTCAGAAAAAATCACCTATCGAATGCCAAAATTTGTTTTTGAAATCACGGAATGAAAGCCTTGAATCAAATGATTAATTGGATCATTTCAAGCGCGACTTTGGGTTAGATTGCGTGTTTTCCTCCTAATCTATCTTCCTATAGCATTAGATTTTAATTTTAAATAGATTAGGTTAATTTTAGATTAAACTTGGTCTTTATCACAAATCGTGATCGATTTTATTTCTTGATTTCAATATTTGATTTCTCTACAAATTCTAATATAAATTCATTGATTTTTGATTTCGCGTAGATTTTGGAGTTATATTTCTTAGTACACTTAAAGCCCTAATTTCTCACCAAAATTCATTATCTGATTTGATCAAATTTCAAAGACATATCAAAATTTCCCTTATTTCTATGTGAATTTGACCCTTATTCACCACTATACTCTTTAATTAGTGATTTAATTTTTAAATTGGTGAGTTTGGAAATTATTTTGTTATGAGTTTTTGTGTATTCAACCACCGCACGAAATCGTATCGTCACCATAAATGCAAGGTCCATCGATAGCTTCTCCTCGATTCCCAAGTTTTTCACCGCTACGAATAGTGTCAATGTGATGCAGGACCGGGTGCGAAACCGGTCTAACACCGCAATACTAAGGGTGAACTAGGGAAACTCTAATATGATGAAATAAACTAATGATGCAACCAAGCAGAGTACCGTCTCGGGCGTCGCCTCCGTAGTCCCTGGGGTGCGCCGAGTGGAGTTCGTCCTGGAGTCCTTCCAATCCACTTCCTCAAGGACGAGGGGCCGCGAGTCGTCGAGGGGAGCTCGGCCGTCAACCCGATGGGTTGGACCACGGTGAGAACCCTATCAAGTCGTCTAAGTACTCTTCCTAGTCTAAGTTCCGATGGCGGTGGAGACAAGTGCGGGAAACACTGAAGAAGATATAAACTTCGAAGTAGAGGAGGGGGGGAATGTGTGCCTAACCTGCGGGGCGCGAGCCCGGTCGGTCGTGTTGATGGAGATGTCCCGTACGCAGCACGGTCGGTCAGTAGCGGTAAACCAAACTGGAGGCAGCGAAGTCGAGGCGAGAGAACCGGCCGTTATACGAGGCGCGGCGGTGGCAGAGGCGTGTCAAGGATTGCCACGAATTGCTGGAGGTGATCCTTGATGTCTAGACCGAACTGGCGGGGAAACAACAACCCACGATGGAGCGCGTTCCGATCGGCGGTGATCTAGGGGTAACCGGAGTGGGGAGAGGGAGGAGGAAGAGGACACTCAAGCGAGAGAGGGGGTGATGTAGACTTGTGGTAGGGAGGAAACGCGGTAAAGGAGAGTGGGAGAGGACGTGGGTAATCCCAGATTTAATTATGAGGAGGTAACCCAGCGGCACGTCATCCGATGTCACGTCAGGTGACGTTGGTACGCCCGACGCAGGACCTACCTCCTCACAGTCAGCGTTTCGAGCAGGAATGTCGCGACCAATGTCAGGACGTCGCGGGTAGGTGAGGCGAGACGAGACAGGTGAGTCGCGGGAAGGGTGTGTGAAATTTTGGTGATGGCGTGAATGAGGTGGAATCGCAAGAAGACGGCGGGACTGACGGACGTTCGGGGAATGCGGAAGGGAGAACCGAGCAACCCCGACGGTGGGCGGAGATTTTGGCGGTGGAGGGGCTGGCGATCGGCACAGTAACACGAGAAAGGGAGGATTACGGGTGGTGGGATGCGAGAAGGCAGGGGCGGAGGATCGTTTCAGGATGGGGGATGAAGATAGAAGATGAGGAGGATTGGAGGGGAACGAAATGGAGGGGAATGGGGAAACGGTAGTGGGAAATCGGGATTTCGGGAAGAGTGGCGGCGCTGGATCTGATTGTGTGACGGAAATTGAAAGCAGCGGGATGGGGGGAAGATGGGGGGTCGGGAGGTCAGATCGTGGGAAGGAAAATCGGGAGAGGGGGGGAAATGCGGTTCGGGAAACCGTGAGGGTAAGGTGTGACCTGTGGATGGCAAAATGGAGGTGGGAGGGGTTGACGGAAGGAAGCAGATGTGGGGATGAGAGGGGAAGGGAAGGTCCGTGGAGGGGATGGTTGGAGGGGATGGCGGTGCTGCGTTCGGCGGCGACGGCGGCGACGGCGGTGGCTCGAGGCGGCGGCAGTGGCGGCGGCGGCGGCGGCAGGAAGGCAGCACGTGGGTAACTAGCGACCAAGGCAAGGGGAGGCGGCGGGCTCGGCGGCGGTCACGGCAGCAGCACGTGGTGGTGCGGCGGCGGTGGCGGCGGCGGAGGCGGCGGTTGGTCTCCTTCCTTGATCCTCCTTGAGCAGCCACTTGAGAGAGGATCACTCTTTTTTTTTTCTTCAAATGACGGCTAAGGTTTGTGGGGGGGTCCCTGATAAGTCCAAATTATCCTGATTAATTGTGTCGTTATGCCTTTATTTGAACTTAATCAATAAAAGTATATCTAAAGAGATTTTCCCTTTAACTCCTAGCTATCTAAAGATTAGGCTTAGTAAAAGGGGTCGATCCAAGGGAGGATATGGCAAATTTTAACTTTTTTTTTAATTACTTCAGAACTTCTTCTCATCCAACCAAACTCAATAGTTATCTAATTTTGAATGTCTCGATTTTCCTGCATTCTATTTTTCTTCATTTTCCACTTATAATGCTAAAGAAAAGAAAATAGACTCTGTTGAGGAAGTTTATTTTCTTAATTAAGATCTGAAAGAGAGATTAGGAACTTTTAATATCATTTTTAGAATTTCTTTTCATTCTGATCTAGAATTCAAATTCAAAATTTTTAATCTTTTATGTTTTACTTTATTCTTATTTAACTTTTTATATTTTTGTGATTGTCTTTTGCTGATTTAACAATGAATCTCCCTCTTACTGTCACTAATTAATAGAAAGTCAGACTTATTTTAAAACTTCTCAAATTACATCCAATCTAGGTTGACTAAAACAGAAGAATCACTTAAGTTTTTCTAAATGAAGTCACACACACTAAAAAGAAAAGAAAAGGAAATAACATAATAGAGATTATATTTCTTTAATATTCTTTTTGTTTTCTGCCAAAAAGAAATGTCAACACCAACTGAATTGAAGAAATGACAATCTAAACCTAAAATTGGTTTAAATCTATTAAAATGTATGATTTAAAGTAAACTTTTGCCTGTTATCAGTCCCTTCCCCTCTTATAGAGCCCATAGTGGGCCGAGAGAGGAAAGGGCCCACTTGAGGCCCACAAGCCACACCTAAACATACTCATAGAAATTTAAAGGTTCACAAAGGAAAATGGCCTCACGAATGGGATCCCGAAAAGGAGAGAACCCACCTAAAGGCCTAAAAGAGAAGGAAGAAGAGATGCAAAGGCCCACTTAAACACGTGCGGGCTAATAAAGTTCATAATAAAAGAAAAGACGGAAAAGATAACTCCACGCGCGCGCAAGCCCTGTGAAATGTGTCGTGGCGAGATGAGGTCCTCACTTGGTGTAGTGAAACTCGGCATCCTTCGTCTTTGCCTGTCGAGGGGGCTGGACGCGCGCGGGTGTCGGCTCCTCCGGCGCCGTAGTGTCATGCCTTGGTGGCGACGGGAGTCGTACGCCACCACAATGCTTCAACGTGATTGATCACGCTGCTCATGCAAATCAAGCTCCTATAAGATAAGTGAAAAATAGAAAGAGATGCAAATCAAGAATTATGAAGTCTTTCTGTCATACTTGCAAAATAAACAGCATGTCGGTGTTTGTAGGGTCACTGTTTGACAAACATGTTGAGTGGTGAAGGAGAATGGTTCTAATATGTTAGTAAATATTCATAGTAATTCTCACTCATCCATTGATATCTTCGTCTCCCTCCCATTTTTCTTGAAATGGGACATTCCTTCATCCAAGACGGCCCACTTCTCAATGGCAACTCGAAGCATGCCGTAGGTGTTATTCCACTACGACATAAAATCTAATTCAAGGAGGTTATTGTACAATGTCTTCAAGTCAGCACAGAGCTTAGCGTACATAAGTCATCGTTGGCTATCATTGTGGGCAGCCCGAACCAATACCCTAACTTTTTTCAGTGCCTCACTGAGTGTGACATAAAGCCTGTGCACTGATGTTGATGTTGAAGTACCAACATCAACATCCTCTTCGACATCCATATCACTAGCATAGTTAGAAGCTGTCAATTGCTCGTCGCATTCTTATTACATCAATAGATTTGTAGAAGGGATGTCAAAGATTTTGATGGCAAATTGAACTATGAGGTTTAGAATATGTGCAAAGCATGGTCTGTTTCTCTTCACGGTGAAGTTCTTATTTTCTCTTTTCAATTTTTTTGCCAACATAGCAATCATCTTCTTATTGTTGGAGGCATTATCAGTCGTCACAACACTAACCTGAAATGAGAATGTCAGATTGAGTTGATAAAAGATTCAAGTGATAAGTTTATATTTTATGAGAAATTAATACTCAGGTACAAATACTAACCTGAGCCTGCTACTTAAACTCGTCTATAATTTCAACTAGTATAGATGCCACAGTTTTTTCATCATGCTTCCCCGCTAGCTCTCAAATTGCCAACCCACACTCACAGTACTCTCAGGTAGCATCAATCCAATGCGTTGTCACACCCAACAAGCCACATCCATTTTCTACTGTCCATGCATTTGTTGTAAGTGTCACATGATGTAGTGAAGTGAACACCTTTACCATTGTCTCTTTCATCTGTTGGTGCATCTTAATTTTCCATTACTTGATCGCCCTCGCACTTAGGGGATCTACTTCTATCTATGTCGCATATCGCCATAACTCCTTGAAGGCTTTGTGATCGACGATGCTCCAAGGAGAGTTGGTGAGACACACGAAATGGGCGATTGATAACATGCATTTATAACCTGAATTCTTACCCTAATTAACTCATATTCATGCTTATTTTATGTGAATATGATGCATGTTATCATACTTTTTAGGAATTTTCTCTATTGACATGTCATTTCACTAAAGTTGATATTTATGCATAAATTAGAGATAATTTCATGCTTAAGAGATGATTAATCTTTTTGTTTAAATTAATAGAAGTTAATCTCGTTATTGAATGAGTTTTGACTTTGGTAAATGTTTGGAAGGATGACTTTATGATGAATTTATGATTTAAAAATGTTTAATGAGAAATGATTTAAGTAAATTATAAGTCATCCTCATTTCTTCTTTTCTAAATATGTTTTAAATGGCATGATATTAAAAAAAGGAAAGAATTTATGATCCAATGGAGAAAATTTCAATTAAAAAGGAGTTGTATATTTTAAATTATGAATTTCAGAAGTTTTAAGCCTTTTTCTGATTTTTATTTGATTTTTAATTGATTTTTTAAGGAATTTTTTAGTTAAAAAAATCGCGAAAAAGGGGGAGAAATTACCCTGCGACCGACGTGGCGAGCGGGCCCAGGCGGGGATGACGTGGCGAGCGGATCCACGTGGCGCGCGGGTCCACCGCGCCGCTACGACGTGGCGCCGAGGCCACGTGGCAGGACGCGTGTGGCCCACGCAGGAGGCGCGCCAAGTGGCAGGGAGGCCACGTGGGCGCCCGTGTGGGGCGCCACGTGTCGCATTGTAGAGAGGATATGTTATGATAGTTAATAGGGGAGTCTTCTCCCCTATTTAACCGTGTATTGTCCCGTCTTATTTCTTCCGTGTGGGACTATGTTCCCACACGGTCTTACTCGGGCAGACGCGTGGCAGCACGGCGGGCGTCGGATTCGATCAAGACGGTGGAGATCGCGTGGACCCGAGTCCACGCGATCATCAATCCAACACGTGCGCAAATGCTCACTTAAGTGGCGTCGATCGGAAGGCTCACAGATCGCCACGTGGCGACAGGAGGAGGGCTTATCTTCATCAACCTTCAGACCGCGCGATCGCGATCCAACGGCCACGAGAAGTTAGATTTTTGCCTTTTTTTTTGGAAGACATCGTGAGCGTCAGATTCTAATCTGACGGCACAGAAGGCTTCTGGAAGAACGTCGCGATCGCGGTGCGATCGAACCGCGATCGCACAACGATCGCATCGCGATCGAGCGGCGATTACACTCCTTCAGCGGCAAAATCGCATCCAGATGACCGGACGATCGACCACGACGATGATTAGGGCCCGATCGCGGCGCGATCGTGGCCCGATCGCGCCGAAAATCATGCCTCTTTTCGAAGCAAAATTGGAGCTCTTTATCCCCGAATTTGAAGCCTCAACGCCGCTCCGTGCAAACCGCGTCCACGACGCCTCGATTCCGCGCCCACGACCACCTCCATCGCCCACGATTTCGGGCCAATTTCCCTCTTTAAAAACTCATGTACTCCTTCTTTGTTCTTTAACTTTTGATCGATTCGTGAAGGAATTAAGTAAATTTCGAGGAAGATCCTAAGTTCATCGTGATTCCCCCGCGTTTAGACTCGATTCCGAAGGGATTGGAGCGGGATTGATCGCGAATTCCTCCTTGATTTCATCGAATTTTCCCCTTGAATTCCGAAAGTCCGTGAGAAAGGATCCGAGCAAATTCACTCCAATTCGCGTAAATTGGAGCTTAATTCTCGTGGCAATCGGGTTACTAGTGAGATTTGATCGATTATCAAGAGGTAATTTGAGTTTTTATTAGATTTAAAAGTTTAATTTTGCAAATTAGTTCATAGTGTTCTTCATTTTTCCCAAATTTCAGTCCGAAAAGTCGCTGATTTTGAAAATAGGATATCTCTCTGATTATAATTCCAAATCACTTGATTTTGGTTTCATTGGATTCCTCTTTTCCTCAGCTTTCCGTGGATAGAAATTTCATCAAATTCTGAGTTCATTTGACCCTTCAATTTAACGTTTGACCACGGACTGTTCATCTTTCTTCAGAAGTCAAACGTTGACTTTCGGGTTCAATTAATTTTTATTGACAAATCAGAATTTGATAATTTTGGTCTTTTTGGATTCCTCTGGTTCTTAGCTTTCTATTGGCATAAATTGTAAGATTTGGATTTCATTTGGGCATTCAATTTGAAGATTTCCTCTGAGGTGTTCATTTCGGGGATTTTCTGATCATTGATTTTCAATAATTCATAATAAATCCATTTCTTATCCAAAAATTACAAAACTTATATCAATAAATTCCATTTTCTCTCTAGTTTCCAAATATCTACTTTTCGTAATCTTCTGACTCTGTTTGATTCTCTGATTTTGCAGAACACCTACTGCTGGTCAAAGTCAACGCTTTGACTTTGACTTTTGACTTTTCTCTGTCAAATCCGAGATTTCAAATCTTAAAACTTCTTATTTACCTTATTGATATCATTTCCATATCTTAAATCTTACATTCTCTTATTTAAAACTCCTTTTAAACCTAAGTTTGACCAAGTCAACTCTGCGATTAAAGTCAACCCTGCTATCTGTGGATCGACCCGATACTTACCCAGTACTTGATTATTCTATCTTGTCTTTGTGAGTTCGGATTTATAAATTTTGTTTGACCATCGTCTTTGTGTTTAACGACGCACGAAAACGACACGTCAGCGATGACATCCTTTGTCTCATTGGGGGTTAGACTATGCAGGGGTCGCTTCTTTTGGGGCTAGATCTTCAACTGCCCAACTGCCCCTTCAGTCATCATGCATTGTTGGCTACCATCATCATCACCCATTCCCTTTAGTACATAATATAGCCTTTGATGAACTGCTTTAAAGAGCTTCCAAAAAACATTAGCGCTCATGTCTGTTGGGTGCTTTCTGGCCCCTTGAATGCCATCCGGATATTTCTGTCAAAAAATTTCACACAAGTATGTGCGTTCATGCAACAATTTAAAATATTACATGATGGGAGATCATGTGATGCAGCTTCGCTTCTCTCATGTCGACTGATGAAGCATTTTATGCAGTCGTTATAACACACAAACGTTGGTCAAACAAAATTTATAATACCGAACTCACGATGACAAAGATATAAAATCAAGTAACGTGTAAGTATCGGGTCGATCCACAGAGAACAAGGTTGACTTTTATTGCAGAGTTGACTTGGTCAAACTTAGGTTTAAAAGATGTTTTAAAGAAGTAGAAATGATATGTTATGAAAAAAAATGATATAAATATACTAAATAGAGAATTTTAAGATTTAAGATCTCGGATTTGACAGAGAAAAGTCAAAAGTCAAAGTCAAAGCATTGACTTTGACCAATAGTCGAATTTCTATAAAATCATAGAATTGAAAGATGTCAGAAGATTACTAAAATTATATATTTTGAAACTAGAGAGAAAATGGAATTTATTGATATAAATTTCGTGATTTTTTTGATAAGAAATGTATTTACTATGAATTAATGAAAATCAAAGATCAGAAAATTCCTGAAATGAACACTTCAGAGAAAATTTTCAAATTGACTTATCAAATGATATCCAAATCTTGAAATTTATATATCAATAGAAAGGTAAGAACCATAGGATTCTAAAGAGACCAAAATTATAAAATTCTGATTTATATTTTGAAAGTAATTGACCCCGAAAGTCAACACTAGTGGAAAATGAACAATGCTTGGTCAAACTGAGGGGTCCAATGAGCTCGGAATTTGACGAATTTGCTATCCAAGGAAAGCTGATGAAATAAGAAATGCAATGAAATCAAAATCAAAGTGATTCGAATTATAATCAGAGAGATATCCTACTTTACAAATTAGAAAAATTTCGGACTAAAATTACGCAAAATTGAAGAACACTATGAACTAAAACTCAAAATTAAAGATTTTTAACTAATCAAAACTCAAATTACCGTCAGATAATCGATCGAACCTCACTACTTACCCGATTTCCAAGAAGATGGGGCTTCAATTCACACGGATTGAAGCGGATTTTGCCCGATTTCTTCCTCGTGGACGTTCGGCATTCAAGGGGAAAATTCGATGAAATCCGATGATGAATCACGATTAATCCTACTCCAATCGGATCGCAATTGAGTCTAAACGCAGGGGAATCATGATAAACTCAAGATTTTGCTCCAAATTCGCTTAATTACTTCACGAATCAATCAAGAGTTCGAGAAAAACAAGAGAGTACATAGGTTTTTAGAAGGGAAATTTCCGCGTGAATTTTGGACCGTTTGATCTGGTGGGGAGGTGGATTTGATGGCCACCATTGCACGATGATCGTGGTCCATCAATTAGAGGTGATCGTGGCCATGATTGTGTATTGATCGGACCACGATCGCGTCGCGATCGAGTCATGATCCCTTCATGATATTTCTGCCGTCCGATGAAGATCGCACAACCGCTCACGATCTTGCATTCGATGAGGATCGGACGCTCCATTTGCAACCATGTGTCGGCAGGTGAGTCTTCGATCGCTGTCACTTAAACTGGATTTAGCGCATGTGGTAAATCAATGATCGCGTGGACTCAAGTCCACACGATCGACGCCCTGCGATCACCACTGACGCCCGCAATGCGCCACATGTCCTGCACAGAAGAAACCTTGCGGGAACATAGTCCCACATCGAGGAAATAGGAGGGATTTGCGAGTATATCGGGTGGGAGGGCATTACCGCCCCAATCCTATAACCAGGGCCCACTAACCCGCGGGCCCTCCAACTGCCAGCCCCCCTCTGCCACATGGTGCCCCTCAGGGGCAGCCGCGTGGACTCGCGTGGCCTCCTGCCACGTGTCCGCGCCACCTGCGTGCCATCTGCGCCTCGCGTGGGCCATGTGCGGCCCTGCCACGTGGCCTCCGTGCCGCGTCGCATACGCGCTGGTCCCGCGTGCCACGTCAGCTCGCGCGCCACATGTCATCCGCTAGTTCTGTGAAAAATAAACCCCCTTTTTGTGCAATTTTAATCCCGAAAAATCAATATAAATCCAATTAAAAATCAAAAAAATATCTAGAAATTCAAAACTTCATAACTTGAGAAATACAACTCCTTTTTAATCCAAATTTTCTCCATTGGATCTCAATTTCTTTTCTTTTTAATAGCATGCCATTAAAAATATAATTTTCAAAGAAGAATATAGGATGAATTAAAAATAACCTAAGGGCATTCATTAAGATCTCTCTCTTTTAATCATCCAATAATTTCCTTCTTATAATTCATATTTTAACTCATTTACCAAAGTCAAAATAAGTCAGGGAAAGTACTTAATTCCTATTAATTTAACCTTGCAAAAAGATTAATCATCAAGAAAGCACATAATTATCCCTAATTTATGCATAAATATGAACTTTAGTGTAATGGCATACCAATGGTGAAAATTCATAAAATTATGATAACATGCATCATATTCACATAAAATTAGCATGAATATGAGTTAAATAGGATAAGAATTTAAGTTATGAATGCATGTTATCATCGACCCTTGCTCATCAAGAGATTTCATCACATTTGTGTTTCCTTTTGTGACATATGTGGGTAATGAACTACAACTCTCCATTTTCCACATTTTCTAAACTGAAAACTAAAATAAAAAACCCTATCTTCATAATATAAAATGAAATGATATGAAAAATTGACCATCATTTATAATATTACCCTATCTTCAATCGTGTAATAAAAAATTATAAAAAAAACACTTTAATGATTATTAAAAAAAAGCTATTGTCACTGCCATGATGATGTCAAGGAAAAAGAGACAAAATCCCCCAATTTGACTTGAAACTATGATGCAATCATAGAAATAAGATGAGAAAAAATAGAAGGGAGAGTGGGAATGGAGAGAGAAACGAGATGAGAAAAGTTGATGGGAGAAAGAGCAAAGATAATAAAGGATGTGGGGATGGAAATATGTAGAGATAGATAGAGAGCTAGATGATAGAAAAAATTGATGGCAGAAAGAGCAAGGTTAAATAATTGGAAATTGATGGAAATATGTGATTTATTGATCTTTGATCTTTTGCAAGGTTAAATAATTGGAAATTAACCACTTTTCTTGAGTTCTTTCGACTTTAGTAGATGATTAGAAGAATTAATTTTAAGAAGAGAATGATAGGATGATATTATTTAAGTTTATTTTGAATTCATCCTTATTTTCTTGTTTGTATTATATTTTTTTTGATGGCATGATTTTAAAGGTGAAGAAATTTGTGATCCAATGGAGAAAATTTAAGTTAAAAAAGAGTTGTATAAATTAAGTTATGATTTTTTTAACTTTATGGAACTTTCTGGAATTTATTTCAATATTTTTAAGTATTTTTCCGATTTTAATTCCTTTAAAAAGGGGCAAAAAGTGTTTAATATTTGCTTAGGACCCGCGAAGATGACGTGGCGCATAGAGGACACGTGGCATAGCCACGCGAGGCCATGTGGTGCCTACATGGCGCAAGGAGGGCTTCAGGCTAGCAAGTGATGGGCCCGCGGGTTAGTGGGCCTAGGTAAGTTAGTTGGGGCATACTAGGCCCATAGGGCGACGCGCTAGCTTAAGGGAGCCCCACCTTTTATATTTGCGGATTCTGAAATTTTCTTCTGTGTGGGACTATGTTCCCTATATTTCTTATTTGCAGGGCACATGGCATCGCGATACGCGTCGGATGAAATTGCGTCGATTAAGACGTGTCAATTGGGTGAACTCCGGTCCACCTGATCATCATCAAGACATGTGCGCAAATGGGAGCCGTTGATCGCGGAAGTGAAATCGGATGCCCGAGATTAGTTGGGTACTCGGCTGATCGTGGGCGACACGTGGACTGAGCTGGACGCTTCGATGAAGATCGAGCGAGCGAAAATGGCAGTTTTTGCGAAATTGTGGCCGCCTGATTGCCTTCAGCGGATCAAACGGCCCGCATTCTTCGCGGGAAATTTTCTATAAAAACTGATCTATTCTCGTCTTTTAAGTAACTCTTGCTTGAATCATGAAGAAATTAAGAGGTTTTTGAGCAAAATCTTAAGTTCTTTGTGATCCCCCTGCGTCCTAGACTCAATTCCAATTCGATTGAGGCATGATTGATCACGAATCATTGCAAGATTTGATTGAATTCTCCCCTTCAACGTCGAACGTGCGCCGAAGAAGAAACCGATAAAATCCACTTCAATAAACGTGATTTAGAGCCTAATCTTTATGTCAATCGGGTTAGTAGTGTGAATAAATCATTCTTCTTGCAATAATTACAATTTAGATTTGATTTAGCTAGTCAATTTCAATTTAGAAATCGATTTGTTCTTCATTTTCGTCCAGATTGGGTTCAAATTTTTGCTGATTTTGAAACAAGGATTTCTCCGAGATCTTAAGTTCAAATCGTTTGATTTTGGTTCATTGGATTCCTTGTTTCATCAGCTTTCAGTGGATAGTAAAATCGTAAAATTTTATCATCATTGGCCCTTCAATTGTGTTTGACCATCTACTATTCATTTTCAATCTGAATTTGGGCATTGACTTGCAAGAGCAATTAATCTAAAAATACAAGGTGAAATTTCATAATTTTGATCTATTTGGAATTCTGTGGTTGTTAGCTTTCTATTCATATGTGAATTGCAAGATTTAGATTTCATTTGATTAGTCAATTTGATAATTTAAACTGAAGTGTTCATTTCAACATTTTTCTTATGTTTGATTTTCATAAAATCATGATAAATCCAATTCTTCTAAAAAAATCACGAATTTAATATCAAAATTTTCCATTTTCTCTCTAGTTTCTGAATATATAAATTTTGTAATTTTTTACTCTCTTTTTATTCTCTGGTTTTATAGAAAGTCAAGTGTGGGTCAAAATCAAGCCTTTGACATTGACTTTTGACATTTCTTCGTCAAATCAGTTTCTTAATTCTTAAAATATCTTTTCTCATATATTTATATCATTTCTATTGATTATATATCACTTTCATTTATTAAATATCTTAATTAAACCTAGTTTTGACCAAGTCAACTCTTCAATCAAAGTCAATCGTGTTCTCTATGGATCGACCCGATCTTTACACTATTCTTGATTTCATATCTTTGTTATTGTGAGTTTGGAATTACAAATTTTGTTTGACCGACGTTTGTGTGTTTTTAACGACTGTATAAAACACTTCATCAAGAATCAAGAGTCACTGAATTTGGATCAAGATTCACGGAGAAATGATCAAGTGAATAAGAGAGAAATTTTTGAAATTAAAAATCATGAAAAACTAAAATTGAAATATAAATTGACTAAAATTATGATTTGAAATTGAAATCTAAAGCAATACGAAGGAAGATTAGGATGAAACACGATCTCTAACTCAAAATTACGCTCGAATTGATCCAACTAGTCGCTGAATCAAAGGCTTTTCATTCCCCAATTCAAAAAATGATCATTGATGTTCGAGAGCCAATTTCTTCTTATTCTATCAACAAAATCTCACTTTCAAGCACTCCGTGGACGCAAAAATGAGTCTAGAAGCGATTGAAAACAAGAGATTCAAGGGATTTGGGGTCTAAACAGTTTGATTACTCGAATTACCCTGGAATGCTTTACAATGTCGAAGAACACTTTTTTTATAGGGTGAATTGGGCGTAACCGTCTGATCGAGCTTTACATCTTTGATCAATCGCTCTAATGAAACACATTATTGTAAATCGTTATGATTAAGTCGTGGTCGTTGGATCTCAGATGGAACCATCAAGATGAAACCACGTCGCATGCGTTAAAAGTAATGCATCAAACCGGACACTCCAGATGATGCCACATCACTTGCGCAAAAATGAAAAATCTATAAATCGATTTTAAATTCAGAAAAAATCCAAAAAGAATCCCTAAAAATTAGAAAATTCATATCTTTCTAAATATAACACCAAATTAATCCAAATTTAATTCATTGCATCAGAAATTAAATTATCTATCATTTTAAAAAGTCAAATTTAATAAATAACAAGAGAATAAATTTCTATTTCAAAATTACACTCATTTCTTCTACATTTTAAAATATATGAGTGTATATAAAATGATTTCTTATATTATTTAACCTTAAAAATTAATTATAATCTCAAGTAAAAATGGGTTATGAAAATTTTATCCTTAATTCATATAATGAACCCTAAATTAATACATTTTGATATTATAATGACTTTTTCATGAAATGGTTGATAAACACCTAAAAAATGATAACATACATAAGAATGAAATGTTTTATGCCTTAATTTGTATTAATAATCATGTATTTTCATGCTTAATTAGCATGTTCTCATGAATGTAGAGAGAAACGAGATGAGAAAAATTGATGGGAGAAAGAGCAAGGAGAATGGACGTCATAATAGAAATATATAGACAAAGAAAAAAGATGAGAAAAATGGAAGTGAGAATTGGCACCAAGAGAAAGAGACTACATGAGGAAATGTGATAGAGAAAGACATGAAATGATATGTATCTCCATGGAAAAGGTGATGAATCGAGACCGCTACGTTGTTTAGAACACACAATCAAGACTCAAAATAATATACAAACTCACCAATTTTAAGATTAAATCATGAATTGAGGGGTATATTGGTAAATAAGGGTCAAATCCATAGGGAATTATGGTAATTTTTTATGATCTCTTCGAATTTGATCAAATCAGAAAATGAAATGGTGATAAAAATTAGGCAATTTGATATTATTGGAAAGAGAACTTGAAGACGAATCCACTGAATAAAAAATCACTGAATTTGGATTTGATTTCGCGGAGAAATCATTGAATGAACAGGGGTGAATTTTTTGAAAATTAAAATCACAAAAAACCGAAATTCAAGTTGAAATTGACTCAAATTATGATTCAAAAATAAAATCTAAGGCTATACAAAGATAGATTAGGATGAAACATGATCCCTAACCCAAGGTTGCGCACAAATTGATCCAATTACTCACTGGAATCAAGGCTATTCTTCAAAATTCAGAAAACGCGATCGTCGGAGTTCAAGTGTCGATTTCTTCCTCATCGATCGTCGAAATCTCACTCTCAAGCACTCCGTGGACACGGAAATGAGTCTAGAAGCAATTGGGAGAAAGCGATTCAAGGTATTTGGTGTCTTAATAGTTCGATTAAGTCAAATTGCTTAGAATTGTTTACATCGTCGAAGAACACCTCAATTTATAGGGTGATTTGGATGTAACTGTCCGATCAGAATTTCATCTTCGATCAACAGCTCTGATGAAACGCACCCTTGCGAATCGTTACGATTAAGTCATAGCCGTTGGATCTTCAATCAACTGTCGATATGATGCCACGTCGCGCGCGTTATAAATAACGCATCAAACGTCCGCCATTGAATCTTGATCAGATGTTTCGAATGCGTTTTGTCGGTTTTAATCTCAGCCCTTATAACTCATTTTCTCAATGGTTGAGATTGAATCTTTTTAAAATGATTCATCGATAAATCACATTGTGCCACCTATCCCGCGCCTTAAGTGAAGATCGACGATCGCGACTTAATCGCGCGATTGGACGCTCCAATCATTGATCATTGATCATTGATCGTGATTGATCGGACGCTCTAGATTTTTCCATGTCAGCTGCACACTTATAAATATCTGAAAAATTGATTTTTAATTAGAAAATTCAATTTTTAATTCTAAAAAATCTTGAAAAATTCAGAAAAAATCCATAAAAATAAAAAAAAATTAAGAATTCATAACTTTCAAATTGTAACTTCAAATTAATCCAAATTTCTTTCATTTGATCAGAAATTAAATTATCTATCATTCTAAAAAGTCAAATTTAGTAAATAACAAGAGATTTAATTGATATTTCGAAAGTACACTCATTTCTTTAAGATTTTAAAACTTCGAATATTATATGAGTGTATATAAAATGATTTCTCTCATTATATAACATTAAAAACTTATTATAATCTCAAGAAAATATGGGTTATGAAATTATTTATCTTTAATTCTTCATAGTTAACCCTATTAATGTATTTTGGTATTATAATGATTGTTTCATAGAATAATAGATAAACACTCATAAATATGATAACATGCATAGGAATGGAATCTTATATGCCTTAATATGCATGAATAATCATGTATTATCAGGTCTAATTAGCATGATACCAAAAGGTTACAAAAACTACAATATCATAGATTGCCAGGTGGGATCTCATAAGATAAGAGGGAGAAATTTGATATAACTTTCAACAGAGAGGGGGGTAAATGAGAAAACAATTGATACACTAGAAGAAAAAAATGAGAAGAGATAAAAACTTGATGTCGCTCAATTAGAATACTTTAAAAATGAGAGAAAGTCTGTGCCATCGAAGAAGAAGAGAGGTAATTGTGATGGAATTTGATAAAATTAAAAAAACTGGAAAAAAAAAATACATCCCATCAAAGAAAGAACAGATAGGTAGAAATTAGAAATGACAGAAAAGAAGATGTTAAGCAAGATGAAACTAGACACCATTTTGTAAGAGAAAAATAACGGGCAGATATTTCATTCATGCAAACAAGAGAAGAGTAAAAAGATAGAGCACACTAAATCCAATAAGAAAAGATGTGAAATGATAGAAAATTGACACAATGCTTCAAGAAGCGAGAGAAAAAAGACAGATATGTGACGAAACTAAAATAAAAAGAAATGATTTGGAAACTGGTGTTGAAAAACGGAGAAGGATAGACATTTGAGTTAAGCGAATAGAGAGAATGGAAGATTGAAAGTAGAAAGAGATGAGAGTAAATAGAAAACATCAAAGAGAGAAAATTAGGACAGAAAGTTGAAGAGAGAAAATAAGGGTAGAAAGCATCAAAGAGAGAAGATTAGGGCAGAAAGCACTGAAGAGAGAAAATTAGGGTAGAAAGCATCGAAGAGAGAAAATTAGGGAAGAAAGCACCGAAGAGAGAAAATTAGGGAAGAAAGCACCAAAGAGAGAAAATTAGGGTAGAAAGCACTAAAGAGAGAAAAATGTGAAGACTTAGTTTCTTGGGTTCTAGAATTTCTTGGGTTTCTTCAATACCTAAGAGAGATCGTCATGAGTGTCAAAGACAATGCGTCATGATTTCCGAAGAGTCTCCAGAGCATCATCATGAGCGTCCTGCGCATCATGAGTGTTGAAGACAGAGCATTGTGTTTTCTCTCGACAAAGCATCCTGAGCATCATGAGAGTCGTTGTGAGTATGGACCGCTGATGTGCAAAGTGCTGAAGAAAGAATTTCAAGACTTGAGAGATTAGAGAGAATAGAGTGAATAGTTGAGAGATTAGAGAATTTCTCTAATCCGATATCGATATCCTCACATTTCTAACTTTTCTCGTTAGCGAATATCAGTATTGGGTATCTTAACAATACCCAATACAGACATCCATCTACCAATATCCAACACCTGGATGTTGATAACATGCAATTTATACATTTTATTTCCATTACTTTGAGTGTATATAAATCATTTCATGTAATTTTAAGTTATGATCTACACCTATATCATTTTACGGATAATTGTGCATAATTCAAATAATATAGTTTTATTCCTATATATTTGATGTCATAATCGAGTTTTCTTGATTAAATAAGAAGAGAAAATATTTTTATATACACATGTATTTTTATTGTTTTATTTTCTAAGATAAATGAGTATGTTTTTGAGATGAAAATTTATTCTCTTGTTATTTAAATAATTCAAATTTTTAGAATGATAGATAATTTAATTTCTGATCCAAAAAATAAATTAGGATTAATTTAGAGTTGTATTTTGAAAGTTATGAATATCTCTTTTAGGGATTTTTCTAGAATTATTGTGAATTGATTTAGACTATTTTTCAATTTTTAAAAATAAAAATGGTTATATATTGCGCACTAACAAGACAGCTGACATGGCGGAACGTTGCCATGTGGCGACGTGTGTACACTCCACATGACAATGAATGTGTGTGCATGTGTGAGCGTGTGTACGTATAGGTAATTAATTGGTTAATCATCCTTTTCAGGATATAAGCTAAACCCATTCATTTGCACTCATTATATACCTGCCAAATTGCATTAATTTTTGTCATGTGGGACTATTTCTCTTTGTCTTTATTTGCAGGTGATGTGGCACAATCTTGAGCGGGTGATCGCGCGATTAACCGCGATCATCAATTTTCACTTACTCGAAGGGGGTACGTAGTTGCATCTGATTAGGTGACGATTCATTTTAAAATGTTTTGATCTCAACTGCTCATCTTGCGAGTTATAACAGTCGAGATTAAAAGCCCCTGATGGACTCCCATAGACATGTGGACTCACATCAAACGTTTCATGAAGATCAAACGGTGAACGTTGAGCTACGCTTCTTCCTCATATGTGACGTGGCGGTAATCTGAGCTCTTTATCATCAATCAAACAGGTGCGACTTAATTAAGATGATTCACGAAGAAGCATTTAATGTAAGCCATTGATATAAGATGAAGGGGCTCATCCAACAGTCATGCCCAAATTTCTCTATAAATTGTCTTCTTCGACAAAAAATTTCATTCTTAGATGTTTCAAGCAAATCAAATTGTTTAGACAACTCAGTCCGTGAGTCTCTTGATTTCTTCCTCTTCTAGACTCATTTTTGCTTCCATGGAGTGTTTGAAATCAAGATTATGGGGAGAGAATCAAAAGAAATTACCTCTTGAACACCGAACTTCATTTTCAAAATCGTGGAATGAAAAGCCTTTGATCCAGTGATTAATTGAATTATTTAGAGCATGGCTTTGGGTTAGATTATATATTTTTCTCTTAATCTTTCTTCTTTTAACATTAGATTTTAATTTAGAATTGTAGAGTAGGTTAATTTTAGAATTAATTTTGGTTTTTCTCTTTCCTTGCGATCGATTTTCTACCTATTTTTTGCTCCTTGATTTCTCTGCAAATCTTGATCCAAATCGAGCAATTTTTTATTTCATGGATTCGTCTTAGAGTTCTCTTTCCAAATCTACTAAAATCTCTAATTTCTCACCTCAATTCATCGTTTGATTTGATTGAATTTCAAAGACACCTAAAAAATTTTCATAATTCTTTGTGGATTCGACCCTTATTCACCATTAAATTATCTAATTTGCAGTTATTTCTCAAAATTGGTGAGTTTGGAAATTGTTTTGACACCTATCCTCGTGTTTTCAACGACTGCACAAATTCGTCTTGTCAGATGTTGGTATAAGGTACTGTAGGTATCGAGTATCATTTTGGACCCTAACGATACCCAATACTGTTACCGCTACAAATACCGATATTCAATACCGGTATCTAAATGGTAAAGGCCTACTTGAAGATGTTTGAATCTTCCCTCAAGGCATCATCCTTGATTATATGAAACATAATTCGATAATGTTTTCTAGCAAGGCTATGAAGGAAGGTATGAAGGAAGGTTGCAAGGCAGCAATGCGTTTGCCATTGCCACAGTGCTAGATCCGCTACTCAAATTGAATTATATTCCAATGTGTGATCATGAAAAATTGAAGGCCGACATATGCCAAGCCTTACAAGGGGTGCAAGACGAGGGTAATCAAGTTATCCTACATAACATTAAAAAAAATTGAGTTAGAATTAATTTCCTCAGATATTTTGTTAGGCAATGGTAACAAGATTCTCTATAGAGTTGGTCGGATAACAAAACCTGCCGCCACATGTCCAACCTCTTACATTAATGAGCTTTATGCATACTTGCAGCCAGCAAGAGTGGAAGAATATGTGTTTACATGGTGGAAAGTTTTTGGCTATCGAGCATATCCAAAGATAACTACCCTCACCAAAGACTTTCTCTTGGTATGTGCAACTACTGCCATGATAGAGAGGTTCTTCTCCTCAGAAAAAGGAATCATCACTCACACAAGGTCAAAATTAAATGCAAAGAGTATAACTGCTTTAATGACACTAAAGGGTGGGTTACAACAAGCAAGATTTGAAAATAGAAAGCTAGTTGACAGTGACGATGAGATTGATATTATCAATGAGAAAGCATTGGAGACCTTGAGAGAGACTATGATGAATCATAATTGATATGAATTTCTCGTGTTTTTGGGGGAAAAACACTTGACTCGATTTTTGGTAGTTTTAATTGTTTATTTTTTCTCTCATGTTAAACTTCTTTCATCTACACTCTATTTCAAGATTACAAATCATTTCAGTATTTCCATATATTGAGTTATGTTCACGGGACTAGTTCATTATTCCTCTGAACTTTCTTCAATATTTGTTGTTTATTCTTCATATTAGTATTAAATTAACCACCATTTTCAACCATAGATGAATTTTTTATTGCAATGGAGATACGATTATATTCCCCAAACTCGAACAGATAATCCTTGATCATTACTTCGACCAAACTGGTCATATCTGTTGACCATATCTCCCAACTAGCTAATTAAAATCAACTAACCCGGCTAAAAAAAGGGCAAAACTCTAATCATTTTCTTGACTTATGGGGTCAAATGGTTTGAGTATTTCAGCCTCCCTATCTTAACACAAAACTAATGCCAATGGGTAAAATTTTTGTTACAATAAAACAGTGGATGGGATTTGAACATCATCTAGACCAATTTGGTCAAAGGCGTTGACTTTATGCCTAGTTTATTTGATAAAAGTGACTTGAACAAATCGTTCAGTGTGTGGAAATGTGGCATTGATTGTTTTGTGATGAGGGTTGATAGACGAAGCAAATCAGCGAGGTCACTGAAAGCACGCAGACACGCATCAAAACATTTCCCAAACTCGCCAATTTAGAGAAATAATCACAAATTAGATAATATAGAGGTGAATAAGGGTCGAATCCATAGCGTATTAAGGTATTTTTTATGTATTATTTAAAATTTGATCAAATCAAATGATGAAATGAGGTGAGAAATTAAGGATTTTGATATATTTGGAAAGGGAACTCAAAATCAAATCCAGAAAATCAAAAATCAATGAATTTGGCTCAAGATTCGCGGAGAAATCGATGAGTGAATCTGACAGAAATTTATGAACAAAGAGATAGAGAAAAACCAAAATTGAAATTGAAATTTACTTAATCTACTATTTAAAATTGAAATATAATGTTATCAGAAGAAATATTATGACAAAAACACGATTTCTAACCCAAGATAGTGCTTGAATTGATCCAATTTCTCACCAAATCAAAGGCTTTTCATTCCACCAATTCAAAGACAATTGTTAACATTCAAAAATCAATTTATCCCTATTCTCTCAATGAAATCTCATTTTCAAACACTCCTTGGACGCGTAAATTTGTCTAGAAGTGATCAGAAGCAAGAGATTCCAAGATTGTGATGTCTAGACAATTCAATTACTTGAAAAACCCAAGAATACTTTACATCGTCGAAGAACATCTCAATTTATAGGGGAAATTGGGCGTAACTGTCAGATTGAGCTTTTAATCTTTGATCAACAGCTCTTATGAAAGCCATATATGCAAATCCTTATGCTTAAATTGTGTTCATTGGATCGGAGATGGGCAGGCGAGATCTTGCCACATCACGCGTGAAGAAGTAACGCCTGGAACACCATCCGTTCGATCTTGATCTAACGCTTCGGCTGGGATTAAATTATTTTAAAAATGATTCACTGACGAAACATAATGCGCCACGTACCCCCCTAACTTAAGTGAAGATCGACGACATTTATTTCACACGTGAATCGGATGCTCCATGCGATGCCACATCACCTTCGCATGTTAAAACAAAAACATGGTCCCACATGACATAGGTATATAACCTATGTATACTTAGTGAGATAGCATAAACTCTTAAAAGAGTGCATATCTCACTAATTACACACTCGCGCACACACACGCACACGCGCGCACACATACGCATGCACCACGTAGCGCATTCATACGCTGCCACGTGGCAACACTCCTTTTTGCTCACGCCACGTAAGCTGCCTCGTCAAACCACAAAAAATAATATTTCTTTAACAAATTTAATTCAAAATAAATCAAATTAAATTCATAAAAATTCAGAAATGTTTAGAAAAATCCCTAAAAATAAAAATTAGTGCATTTTGATATTATAACTTATTTTCTTAGAATGATAGATAAACACTAAAAAAATATAATAACATGCATTAGAATTGAATTTTTTATGCCTTAATTTGCATTAATAATCATATATTTTCATTTATAATTTGCATGTCATCATCGATCATCACCATGGTGACGCTTAAAAATTTAATATCTCTCATGATGCCCTCAAGATCCAACATGTAGTATTT
This sequence comes from Lemna minuta, assembly GCA_024174645.1. NCBI lineage: Eukaryota > Viridiplantae > Streptophyta > Magnoliopsida > Alismatales > Araceae > Lemna > Lemna minuta. Next base: position 7,094,313 of record CM044103.1, on the reverse strand, counting down.
CGTCAAGGAATGGCTCCATTTACTTCATCAGCATTAACAAAATTGGAGACAGTGCTTGGTGAACTTTTGACCTTGGCTAAAGAAAAAAATAAATGGGTCAGAGGACGGGGGGTTGTAGAGAGTGAAATTTTGACTATGGTTAACAGGAAAGAGGATGTTTTTGAGAGAGAACCAGTGAAATAGATTAAACTTTTGACTTAAGCTAGAGAGAGAAACAAATAGGCTAGAAGAGGGAGAATAAGATAAAACTTTTGACAGACTAAAGAGGGAAGTTGATGAGAAATAAATGGGGCTTTTGAAAAGAGGAAGAGGGATGGAGAGAAAGAGAGATCACTGTGTTGTCACAAATGGTTAAGGTTCCACCAGGCTTGAGAAGATGAAAAGCCTCATTCACTATGTTGGTGGTGGCTTGAGCACGACACTCATGGAATTGAAATTTTAGAAAAAATATTAAAAAAAATTTCTAAAATTAGATACCCATTTAAAAATAAAAATAAAATTGAGGGATCACAAACTAAAAAGGCAATTGAGAACAAATCAAATGAAGGGGATGGCAAGCCAGTCTCTTCTGCATTGGCATGGATCCAAGAAATTGGGTTACTCCTCAACACTCTTTGATTCTCTTTAAATTTGCCAACAGAGAGAAAGTACAAAGATAAATCTAAGCGCTTCTGTTGATCAATAATAATTTAATGAACAAATAATTTTGAGGAGACAAAAACATAGTGCAGCTTATAGAGAAAAGAATTTATAAATATCCAACCAATAGATATTGCATCTCTCATCACTCTTCAAGAAATCCATGAAGTAAAAAATATTAAGGAGGTAGCTCAAGTGAACTCGGTTGAAGGAAATCTGGTAGCAAGACAACATGTGTTGAATCTAATTGAACAATTTTTTGGGTTCTCAGATCGATAAACTTTCCAAAATTTTGATCAAAATATCAAATGCAGTGGAATATATTGAATTGGGTAATCAAAACATTGAAGCACCAAAAACAATTGATCCTATCATCTAGTATGTATGACCAAACAAACTTACAGGGTTCCCTTGAAGGAGTTGTTGAATCTATTCTAGTGTCTAGCCTCCAGCGATATCCACTCAATCTCTGGATTGCTGTATCTCCTCTTCAAAGCTCATCAAGAGAGAAAGAGAAGAAAGGAGAGAATTCCCACAAAGCTTGCATGGGCACCTTGAGTTGTGGTCGTTCTCCCCATACTTATAGACATTTGGTATGTAGTTTTTGTTAGGTCTAATCTCTATTAAGTTGACATAGTTATGTATTATTATGGATTAGCTATCATTTAATCCCATCAAGTGATTCAATTATATTTAATGTGGGGATTACAATATGCATTTATGTGTGCGGAGGTTAATTAGGTGTAGAGGCAATAAATCAGTCATTAGTTTTCTATGGGCTAACTAATGACTGATTAGAGGCTTAAGCTTTCCTCTTTCTCTATAAATAGGAGGCCATAGTCCACTTGGATAACCTGATGCTCATAACCCTCTAGAGAGAATCCCATTTCTTCTAAAGATTTGGAGGTTACATCGCGGATATTCAAGAAGGCAATTTTCCGCTTCAGTAATCTACTTCAGATGAAGATTAATCCAGCGAATCTAGGTATGAGTTTAATTCTATTTTATGAATCTAATTATTCTGATGAATCATGATGCATACTCAAAGTTTCCTTCAATTCGTATCAGAGCCAATCCATGCATCTATTCATTAGAATAATCAAGTTATCTATTCATTGGGATATTAAGTGTTTTTTATTCTCTATCTCAACGAAATTCAGAAGAAACATATATTGGGTCTTCTGGAATTTCATCGAGAATTTTAATTTTTTGTTGAAATAGTCATCAGGTTGAATTCTGATTTCATCGGGTAGTTTTGAATTCAGAATTCAAGTAGAGAATTTTTTTTTATTACTGAAGTCTTACAAAGGACTTATAGAACATACCAATTCGGTATTGTTCTTAAAATAAATAAAAGGGGGGAAAATCCTCTTTCGAGGTCTCCTTACATCGATTTGCTGCATCGTCAGAGTAGAGAGAGGTGAAATATCGCCGAGAGCAAGCATAGATGAAGAAGGGTAATTCCTTGTTCATCTCCTCTTCGGCCAAAACTTTCTTGCCTGTCGCTGTAGATTCTCTAGATGCATCCAAAATCTTTCTCTTTAATCGCAATGTTCATGCAATTCAAAGTCAGTTTCAATTCCGAATAAATATTTGTGCATCATCACCGACAAGATTACCTTAAAAAGACCATCAAATATGACGGTAATTAAAAATCTTTAGAACCTCAAGAAGTGGCGGCTGAAATGATTTCTGCCATTTTACTAAATTCCATATTTTTGCATTATTTAGGGTTAATTATGTACTTTATTGATGATAGACCTTTTTCAAGGTCAAAAAGCCTGAAATTAACCATTTTCCTTGACTTTATTTTGACTTTAATGGATAATTAAAAGGAGAAAATGATGGGATGAATCAAAAGTCAACTTTAAGGGGTTCACTTAATTTGGCTTTTAAAGTCAAGTTAGAATTATTTTGAATTCATCATATTTTCATTTTACAATTTATATTTAAGGTGGCATGGGATTAAAGATGATCCAATGAAGAAAATTAGAGTCAAAAGGCCTTCTAAATTGAAAGTTATGAATTTTTTTAGTCTATATATTTCTCTGGATTTGATTATGATTTTTCAGAATTTTTAAAGGCCAAAAAAGACCCAAAAAATTGGGGCTATTAAGCGCAGGACTCGCGCGGTGCTGACATGGCGATGATAAGTCCAAATTATGTATAGTTTTTATGTCATTGTGATGGTCTAATTGAACTTATGCAATAATATTTTCTTTCAACATATTTTTCCCTTAACCTCTATCTACCAAAAGTATAGTTCAGTGAGGGGTCGAATCCAAGGGAGGCATTTCTAATTCCTCTTTCACTTATGCAATCTTTTCCTAACATTCAATTATGTGTCATTAGTTAGTAATTAATTCGTATTGCTACTATCATAGACTGTCTGAATAGCTGAAACAACTATATATTTCTTTCTTTCTTTATGAAATAATGACAATCAGAATCTTATACTTATACCTGACTGCTCTTCTTTATGTTGTAATCCTCTTACTTATCTTTTGATTTTGCTAATTACATTCAAGTAATTTGTATTATTCTTCCTAGGTTGATGAGGTATCTAAGGAATTTATTTTTAGATTGAAAATCCTCTTTATCCAGTATGATCAGCTGTATCACCCTCCCTGTTTTATTTTTTTTAGATAAATAATCAACAAGAATGATGAGAGTTTTCTTTTCTTCTTCTACTTTATTATATTCACTCTAACCTATCTTACTAACTCTCTTTAATTTTGAACATAAAGAATTAAAACTAAGAACACTCTGAAACTAATTATTTCCTGCTCAAGAACTTCTCTATTTAAATCTCTTGTAAATCTAGCCAAATATATCACTTAGTACCAAATCTCTTTTACGGATATTTTCTGAGTTTGAATTAAAAAAAACACAGATTATAGAATGAAAATCAGAAGTATTTTTCTCTATAGATCCTAATCTTACCTCGGTTAAGAGCTAAATCCAAAAGAAAACGAAGTTAGGAAGTAAAAACGCAAATATTCTCTGCAGAAGACAATCTGAAACTATATTATATAGATCTTTCTTAAACTAGAGAGCTTTAATCCGGTTCATAAGAAAGAATCTAACTCTAAATCCAGAAAGAATGTAGTAAATCGATCAAAATAAATTTCTCGGAAAGAAAATAAAGAAGAAATTTATGCTTAACTGTGCTTCGAGATTCCGAATGTATGTCGAACTGAAAGAACTAAAAGAAATCCTGCTTTAAAACGAAATCTAGCATCGATCTTGGTCTTCTTCCCGCTGTGTCCTCCTGGCCAAGCTTCCTCTTGGACGGGAAATCAAGACGCCCTCCTCAGCTCCTCGTTCCCCTTTTTAACCTAACTGGTCCGCGACTCAGAGGTTATGCGGATCAGTTAGGTTCTTCGTATTTTCTGCTATGCACCTAGCAGAGTGCGCTGCTTCAACTCCTTGAGTAGTTAGCTTCAGACCGCAGGTTATTGGTGGCAGTTCTTCACAGTGAAAAGCGTCGAACACCCGTCATTACACAATCTTAATATATGTGCCGCTTTACACCCAGAAGCGTACGCTGCTCTTCCATTGGGTGCCGCTTCCTCCATATAAATCCTGCCCATACTCATTAATGCTTATTAAACTTCGACGAGCCCATTAAGGGCTTTAGCTAAAAAAAACTTTTTTTTAAAGAAAAGAAATTAACACAATTTCAAATATTAAAAATCAGCAAAGAGCTGACAGAAATTTAAACTATTGGAAAACAACTACTTTTAACAATTTCAATTATTAAAAAAAATAGCAACGAAATTATAGAAAAAAAAAATTTAACTAATTTTGAAATCATCTTTTATTGCTGTAATTAACCTCTTGAAGAACTTTTACTTCTTTTGTATATAATGTGTTCATTTTAACTCAATCATATAATAACATGTGAAAAATGTAAATGATTTTGCCTCTTTTAAGCTAAAATATGATAAAGATGAGCAAGTAAATATGCCCTCTTTTACATGTTATCAGGTGACATGGATACGTGACAGGTCCACTTGAGCTAACCGGACCCACGTGGGCGCCCACGTGGCGTGCCGGATAGGGACAAGTGGGCTAAGCGAATTGGGCCCACAAGCATAGTGGACTGACGAAGAGTTTTATGTGGTCGTTAAAACACACAAACGTCGGTCAAACAAAATTTATAATTCTAAACTCACAATGACAAAGATATAAAATTCAGTAAAGTGTAAGTATCGGGTCGATCCACAAAGAACACAGTTGACTTTTATTGCAGAGTTGACTGAGTCAAACATAGGTTTCATTAGGGTTTTAAAGAAGTAGAAATAATATTTTATGAATAGAAATGATATAAATATACTAGATAGGGTATTTTAAGATTTAAGACTTTTGTTTTAACAGAGAAATGTCAAAAATCAAGGTCAAAGCATTGACTTTGACCAATCGTTGACTTTCTATAAAATCAAAGAATCAAAAGAAATCAGAAGATGACGAAAAATGTATATACAAAATTTATAGAGAAAATGGAATTTATTGATATAAAATTTGTGACTTTTGAATAAGAATTGGATTTATTATGAATTATTGAAAATCAAAGATCAGAAAAATCCCGAAATGAACACTTCGGTGAAAATCTTCAAATTGACTAACCAAATGATATCCAAATCTTGCAATTGATATATAAATAGAAAGCTAACAACCAGAGAATTCCAAAAAGACCAAAATTTCAAATTCCAATTTATATTTTAAGGCTAATTGATCCCGCAAGTAACCGCCTAATTTCGGATTGAAAATGAATAGTGGTTGGTCAAACGATAAATTGAGGGGTCAAATGATCATGGAATTTTACGAATTTGTTATTCGCGGAAAGCTGATGAAACAAGGAATTCAACTGAAACCAGAATCAAGTGATTCGGACTTAATATCAAAGAGATATCCTTATTTTAAAATCAGCAAAAATTCAAACCAAATTTGGATAAAATGAAGAACAAATCGACTTAAAATGCAAAATTAACTATCTAAAACTAATCAAAACTCAAATTACCGTCAGATGAACGATCGAATCTCACTGCTAACCCGATTGCAGTCAAGATTTGGCATCAATTCACGCGGATGGAAGAGTATTGGCTAGATTTCTTCTTCGGCGGATGTTCGGCGTTCAAGGGGAAAATTCAATCGAATCCGAAAAAATTACGTTAACAATCTCACTCCGATGGGATAACAATCAAGTCTAAACGCGGGGGGATCACGATGAACTCAAGATCTTGTTCAAAAATTGCTTAATTGCTTCACGATTCAATCAAGATTTAAGATAAAAAGGGAGAGAACACCGTTTTATAGGAGAAAATCCCGCGAAACTCGCGGGCGTCCGATTCGTTGAGGACCAATCGACGGCCACGATTTTGCGGCGATCATGGGTCACAGTCCCATGATCCACAATCGCATGATCCATGTCACGCCATCCGATCCTTATCGAAAAGTCCTGGTGCATCCACGTGTCGCCCACGATCGCGCGATGCTACCCACACTTCCTGCTTATTTCACCTGTCCGATGAAGATCAGAAGCTCCCCGCGAAGCCACGTGTCGAGAGGTAAGACATCAATCAAGCTCACTTAAATCTCGTTTAGCGCACGTGCCTTGATGGTGATTGCGTGGACTCGGGTCCACGCGATCGACGCCCTTTAATTTAGGGCAATCGCATCTAACGTTCACGGTGCTGCCACGCTGCCTGCAAAGAATAAAACTCATGGGAACATAGTCCCACACGGGAGAAAAAACGAGAAAGGGTGAGTATAAAAGGTGGGGCGTCATAACGCATTTGCGTTACCGCCCCAAACTCCTAACCAAGGCCCACTAACCCGTGGGCCCTTCACACGCCATCCTCACTCGCCACGTGGCGCCCCTCACGGGCGTATGCGTGGACTCGTGTGGCCCCTACCACGCGTCCGCGCCACCTTGCGCTACTTGAGCGCCGCGTGGGCTCGCGCGGCTCTGCCACGTGGCCTTGCGTGCCGCTTTGCATCCACACGGGTCCCGCGCGCCACGTCAGCCCCACGGTCCTGCAAAAATAAACCCCCTTTTCTCATATTAAAAATTGATTGAAAATCAAATTAAAATCTATAAAAATCCAGAAAAATCTAATAAATTCAAAAATTCATAACTTAAGAAATAAAACTCCTTTTAAACTCAAATTTTCTCCATTTGATCATAAATTTCTTCATCTTTAATACCATGCCATCAAAAATATAAATTAAAACAAGAATATGGGATGGATTGAAAAGAATATCAAATCTTTCATTAAGAATTCTTTCTTTTAATCATCCAATCATTCTTTCCTTGGAATTAATCCTTTTAATCATCTTCTAAAGTCAAAGTAAATCAGGGAAAGTAATTACTTCCTATTAATTTAACCTTGCAAAATATTAATCATCAATAAAGCACATAATTATCCCTAAATAATGCATAAAGATGGACTTTAGTGAAATGACATACCAATGGAGAAAATTCATAAAAACTATGATAACATGCATTATATTCACATAAAATAAGCAGGAATATGAGTTAAATAAGATAAGAATTTAAGTTATAAATGCATATTATCATGGACCCAATTATCGGGTGGAGATAAGGGGGGCGTACTAGGCCCAGTAGGCGACGCAAGGCGATAAAGTCCTCTCCCCTTATATATGTAATAATTCTTCTTTTTCTCTTCCGGGTGGGAAACTAATGTCTATCTTTATTCCGCAAGCCACATGATAACGCGCAGAGCATCTGATCAAACGCACGAAATGGGGCGCGTTGATTTGGTGGATTTTGGTCCACCAAATCTCGATCAATAGGTCGTCACAAATTCGTGACCGTTGCTCTCATTAGTGAGATCTAATGGTCAGAACTTCATTTCGTAATCCGCGAATCATGGAGTGACATGCGGCTACCTGTGGAAGCTCCGATGAAGATCGAACGACAAAAATAAAGGAGGAAGTGAAGCTTGATAACATGCTATATTGACATAAT